>CAEFZY010049768.1:0-12566 GCA_903066815.1 Brachyrhaphis roseni
TATATATATATATATATATATATCCCGGATGGCTCTTCATCTCAAGTTCAGGTCCTCTCTGGTAGAGAGAACCTGAACTGTAAGGGTTCATCACAGTATCTTAGCCGTTCCAAGGACTGCGCTCTGGACTGAGATGTCAGATACTTCTCCAGAGTAGGGATCATACAAAGCGCTCTGATGACCATGGGCACTAGAGTTGCCTTTATCTGCAAGGGTCTTTCTAGTTCTTTCCTGAGTCCCTTAGTAGTTCTGGTGATTTTTATTCCTGATGTCTCCTTCATTTGGGATGCCCACTTCGATAACAGCTTTTGTCTGCTGCTGATTAAGAAACGCAGTGTTCAGTAGGTGGGCCATTACCATCTTGTCCGTTTGAATCTAAAGGTCTCACAGAATATTAGCACAGTTTCCTGCTTTCCTGCTAGTATCGTACACCTACTGTAAGATGTTGGATTGTTTGCATGTCTGGTAGATTTGGACTTCTATTTCTCTGGTGCTCAAGGTCTGCTCCTGGGCTGCTATTGTCAGTGCTTCTGTGTTGTCCTTCTGCCCAGCTCTTTCTAGCCATTGGTATCATTTGGTCATACTAGCCACTTAAGCTATCGGTGATACATCTCATGCAGTGGCTTTTCCTCCCATGATGATTCCTTCTTCTCTTCCTCTTCTAGTTTCCATTGTCTGAAACATTGACTGAGTGCTTCATCTCTCTGGACCATTTTCCTGATGTATTCTTGGAGCTTGGATACTTCATCCTGGATGGTGTCTTTGATACTCTCATTAGTCCTCTGTGCAAATAGTGCATCACCTATGGATACTGGATTGAATGTGGACTCCAACATGGTGAGTAGCTTTTGTGTTTTAACATCAGTTACCCTAGCAGAGTATCTGATTACTTGCAAAGAGTATCTGATTACTTGCAAAGCATGTATTTTGACCTTCTTCCTGTTGTTTAGCTGACTTCTCTTAACTTTCCTCACTTGTTGCAGGTATATGTAATACCACAGACAGATGACCACCACAAAGAGGTGGTCATCTGTCTGTGGTATTACAAGGTACTTATAGTTTAGCACAACATCTGCTATTCTCCCTTTTGAGATACAACTTGCTTCCAAGACTTGATGTTCCAGTAAATTAACAACGTTTTCTCGTGTTTACACCTACATTGCACACATTTTGTGTGTGTGGCAAGTTCACTGATGGCAAATGAAGGTGTCTAAAAAGAAATATTGATTTCCTTTTGAGTTTTCACAAATAGAATTAAGTGTAGAATAATATAGTTTGAATTGAATCAGTATTGGTATGTCGGATATTAAACATGGAATGATCAAAAATTGTAGATATGTAGCAAAACAGTGAACTCATTCACTGAACATCACTGCCAGACAAGCAACAAATGCACTATTTTTAAAACTTCTTAGGAAGTTCAGTTGGTTTTTTTTTTTTAGCTTGCATTCCAAATGCAGACATATGGAAAGGAGGGACCAGTTTCTGCAATTCTATCTTTCAAGGTGAAAAGCAACTATTTATTTACTTAAATATATATTATTCAGTCATTTTATTATGCTCATATAACTTTGTGCAAAGGAAAATTTAGGCTAAAATACGCAACACTTGTCAAGTGAGTGCTCAGTATGAGCATGCATGTAGTGACAGTGGAGAGGAAAAACTCCCCTTTAACAGGAGGAAACCTCAACCAGAACCTGGCTTGGTAGGAGCGGCCATATTTGGTAGGAGCGGCCATATTTGGTAGGAGCGCCCATATGCCAGGACCGATTGGTTTGAGAAGATGGTGCATACGCACAAAAAAAATAGAAGAACTGATGTAGGATTATTTTTAAGTCAATGACTTCATGCAATCTGCTGGGTTTCCTTAAACAGAAACTTTTTAAGCTAATTTGAATAATAAGCTTATCTTAATGTACTGTTTAACAAATAGGATCAATTGAAATGTATTTATGATTAAATTGAAATTCTTTTTTGTAAAGTGCCTCAGTACATATGTTGTGAATTGGCACTATATAAATAAATCGAATTGAGTATTCATGATTTAAAGATGGCTAAAGAAGGTCACAGACTTGCTTCGATTTCTTTTATTACAAAAGTCACTGCTTAGTACAATAGTGCTTTCATTTATTTGTCACTCACGGGCTCATTGTGCCTTCACCCACACAGTAAAACTTTGTGCACAGACCTTCGCAGGGGAAGCAACATTGTTCACATAACCTGTTATACAGTATGTGGGTGTCAGGGAACAGCTCACTCGGGGAGCTGCTTACCCATCAGCTGCTACATGATGGCAAGCCACACTTCTTACCTGCAATGCAGCCGGCATTTATTAAATTTTAATAGGTCACATTTAAAGCTGTATACTAAATAATTTGTGAATTTGAATTCATTCAACTTTGGCATACGTGTATCTAAATCTCAACTAGCCTTTTAAACCTTCTAAAAGTAATGCTTGTTTAATTCCACGCAGTTAATTGTTCATAGTATTTAGAGTTTTGTGAAAAATAATGCCTGTCATTTCTATATCTTAACAAAGGGCTAGTTTGAAGATCAGTCAATGCATTCCTTAACATACTTTTGTGTGCTAACTTGCTCTATTATAAACTGACCATCTGTCTCACAAGTTCTTGGCAAAAGCCTACTCCTCTTTGCCAGCTTTACAGTAAGTCTTTTCTCACTTTGATAGCGATGCAGGATTCTGGAACGGGTTTGGTGAAATATCCACTGCCACCAACTGTGGTCTTTAACTCACAGTTGTTATTGGGGTTTTTTTGGTCTGCCTTTTTCTAGCTAAATAAATGACTAACTCTCAAGAAAAACATGCATGAACCCTTGGAACCTAAAACCTTCCGTACTATGCTTTTTTTTTTACTTTATCATACTGGACTGTTATGTAACAACACAGGGTTACCATAAGTGGTTAACAGAATGCATGGTTCTCAATATGGAAGTTATTTCAGCAGGAAAAAGATCTGAATTTATCTTCAGTATATGATGTATAGCAACTTTTTCACAACCTATTTTGTTAGAACTACATAGCAATAAATGTTATTGAAATTTTATGTGAAACAAAGTAACGCATGCGTTTAAAGAGAAAAGACATGTTGATAGAGTAAAAATCTGAAAAGTATGGTGTGCATTTATTTCAAGTGCTATTTATTCTGATGTCCTTAAAATAAAATTCAGGTGTGTACTCTGAGATAAAACCTGTGTTTCAAGTCTTTTGCCGCTACTAACAGGTTTTCTTCCAGGATTACTCTATATTTAGCCCTATCTTTCTTATCCCTTCTGATGAAAAGCATTCCCACAGACTGATGCTCCCTCCACCATGCTTTACTTCAGGGCCAAATATAGTGTTTAATATGTGGACCAAAAAAAAAAAGAACATTAAATTCTTCCACAGGGTTTACGTCTGTATTTACTAATCACTCTTGAAGTCAGCTGATTCAGCTGCAGTTTAAATTTAGGGTATTTTCAGATTTTTGTTTTTAAAAAGTGCAGGAAAATTATGCTAATCCTAATCCCTCCACCTCATATTTCTGCTCTACTTTGTGTTGGCCTATCACATAGAAACCCAGTAAAATACCTCTTTTAGTTTTAACGTGACAAAATGTGAAGAAGCATCAAGGGTTATGCATCCACTTGCAAAGCACTGTGTGTACTTCTTTAAAACTGTACAGTATGTCTGCCACCTCATCTGACTGCACCTCCTTATCTAAGTTTAACTGACCAATATTCTCTGTTGCCACGGAAACAGAGACGTTGATAAGCAAATGAGTGTGCCACAGTTAAGCACAAATTTATGTAATACGTCCGAAAGCACCAGCTGCACTCACGTCTGTGCTACCAATACCAAATAAGCACAAATGCATGAAAGCAAAAAAAAAAAAACGCCTTTGATGATCACCGCCTTCACACAGCTGTGAGAGCCTCTGTGCATTTTTATTTGTGTTTCCGACTTTTTGTCATCACTTCCTGCTGGAAACGGCGCTCAGGTGCAGGTGCTACGGCGTATTGCTCACTCGCTGTTGAATCAGTTCAGATGTAAGTGTGAACCCAGTTGAGACTGTAGGTCTCTGAACACCGTCTGACCCCTCAGAGTGTCAGGTGTCACCCTGCATCAGAGCTGCACTATTTTCTCTTATTAGAAAACGCGGTAGACCACAGCACTGAAGATGCTGAGCAGTTGTCTGTAATATAACACATCACTTATTTGGCATGGTAGAAAAAGTGCGGCGTGCGTTAACTCTAGTTTTCCGGATTAATAGAAAGCGGTGGTGAATATCGGGACGGCATGCAGAATTCCCACCCAGGATCTCCTCCTGACACATTCTGCAGCTCTGGCTTCACAAAGCCACCGCAAAGCACTGGCTCTCTCTGCCCTTAAAACATCCACGCAGGTCAGCCAGCCCCGGTGTACGAACTCCTAAAGCATGACACCGAGTAGGAGATGCGGTGAGAGTGGGAGAGAGTGTCATGCAGAGAGGGAGAAATCAAAGAATATCCAGTCCACACACCTCTCAGTTATCTCAGCTCATCCAGTGCCTCTCTGAAATCTCCAAATCCCGAAACAGAAACCAAAGACTGAAACAATTTCCAAGATGGAATATCTATCTATGCAGATGACATACCTCTGGAATCAATAAATTGTTTTTTCCAGTTGTGACACCTCTCACTCTCTTCCACTCACACAGAGCACAAGCTTGTGTAGGAGACAACAGATAAGCTTACCTTTGTAGTCACAATGCAGAGGCAGTCCATGGTACTTAGAACAAAATATTGGGGTGTATCTCAACCCTCCCAACCCCCCACGACAGAGGGCTGAGACCCCACGCCCCTCTCCCCAGCCTGCCCCACTCCTGCACTCTCACTCTCGTCCTGCCTTTCCCCCCTTTTCTCTCCTTCCGTGAATCTCTTCTTTGACTAACTGAACCAGCGAGGGAAAGAGAGGATGGAGGGAGGGGGGAAACATGAAAAGGGAGGGGGAGGGCCACAGGGAAACAGAGAGAGAGAGAGCAATGAAAAGAGAGAGAAGGAGAGGAGAGAGGGTGGTCTTTGGAATTTAGCAGGAAAGGGAAGAAAGAATGGAGAGAGATGTGGAAGGTGAGGCGTGTATCCGATATCCAAAAGGACAGGTGGTGGAAAAAGAATGAGGGAAAACAAAAAGAAAGAAGGGAGGATGGAGATGGAAAGCAGAGGTGGTGGGATTAACGACGACAACAACCAAAAAGAAAAGACGGGGTTTGGGGAGTCACAGTGTGGAAAGGGAGGGAAACAGAGAAAACAGACAACAGAAGAGCAAAGCAGCAGAGGATGGAGAGGAAAAGACGAGGGAGGGGGACGGTGAAGGAGAAGGAGAGTGGGTGAGCGCATGCGAGTGTGTGCATGTGAAGACAGAAGGAATTAGACCGAAAGCAAATGTGTTGAGGAGGAGAGTGTGAATTACATATGCATCACAGAAAAAGACATGAAGCACCGCGAGAGCATCTTAGACAGGAGCAAATCCCCCTGAAACCTGAGTTTGTATTAACCAGATGAAAACGACGACGAGAGGCAGAGCACACCGAGGTTTATCTGCTTGTTGGAGCACTCTGCAGCTGTTGCCTTAGCAATGCTGCAATGTGCCTGCCTCAGACTGTCACATGTGACTGTGCTTCTGTGTAGGTGTTTGCATCCATTTGTCTGTTAAATTTTTAAAAAATCAAGTGTAAAATCACAGAAAATCACATTCAGATAATCGTTAGACTGGTAACATCATCTATATCTAACTATCCATATTGATGTGACTTCCACAAACTACTTAGGCTCTGAATCTTTACAGTTTTTGTAATTTCTGTCATCATGATAACTATTTTGCAAAGTTTCATGAAAAAGGTGGAAAAGTTAAAGCACTCTTCTTGCACCGCTCTGCCTTTAAGACTGCGGACTGTACCACTCTGGAAGAGCAAAAAAAAACGAGGGGGGGAGACATGTGCTCTCGTGTCTTTACATCATCAGATCTATAATTGGACATCACCCATCCTCGTCCCCACTTTCCAGCTCCTGACAGCGCCGGAGCAATGGTGCAGCAAAAAAGCAATTTTAAATGATGACCACACATTCGATCCCCCAGGGCGAATAGTAGAGGCTTTGATCGAAAATGAACAGTGTAATACAAACACACTGGCATCCACAGATGGCCAGATCCTGCAGATGGCCACTGTTACAAAAATACTTAGAGGCTTGCTTTTACAAATGTGTGAAAGGGGAAATCAAAGGAATCAAAGTTACTTCCTCTTTCACTTTTTTAGGTAGCCTTTAAAAAACTCTCCAGTGATAATCCTCCTTTGTGTGATTTTTGAGCAAATGACACCATAAAAATCCAAAAATGTCAATGTAATTAGCTGTAATTAGTATATATGAGGTGGGACATGTAACTTTTCAAAGATTTCAGCATAAATTCTGAAGCATTCAAATTGGATTGGAGAATCAAGTTTCCATTAGGCCTTGATGAATACTGGCCATGGATGGGCAAACTAAAATATACAATCTTAAAGACAATGATGGTCACAAAAAGTTACATTTAGCTGTATTTGCTTATGTGCAGTTTCAAGTATGGTATTAGAAAAGGTCTTTGGAAACAGATTAATTTTAAAAGACTTCCTCAGAAAGGCAGAAACGGCATGAACAAATATAACAAAATATCAAATACTATACCTAAAACGCTCAGATCTATCATATCTCATGCACATTTTCATCATAGAGGGTACCAGATAGCACCAGGTGATGCAGCAGAAACATCATTAGAGCTTAAAAATATTCTTCCTGGTAGTGAATTTGGAAGAATACATAACTTCGAACCCCAGTTGTTTAAGCCAGATTTTGCCGTCTCATCTACGTATATGCTGATTCAGTGGCAGTTCTCGCATGAATGCTCCTCTCTATATTATTGGGTACAATAAAAGAGTTTTTTATCCTATTTTGACAAAACTAATGATACTCACTTTTTTTGTCTTCAATTCACACTTAGTTTTAAAAAAATCTGTTATAAATGTAGAATATATTTGAAAAAGCTTAATCAGTCTGCATTGCGGGTTTTGTGCTGCCTTTTATGCAAGATGGTTCTTGTGACACAAAGACAAATATCGTACTTTTTGTGCATCTTAATAGTCTCATTTAAAAGTATTCAGATCAGTTTTGCAGTATTTTAGATTATGATGTAACAATAATTGTCCAAATTTAAAGGCCTATTAAATTGCCTTTAATTTTAGTCCCAAAGACATGATGCAATAGCAGTTATTTCTGTTGTTAATGTTATTATTTTTATTTGTTGGTTGAAAAAAGTGTGAGGACAATTGAAAAGAGACTTAATAAATAATATAATAGTATAATTTTTAGGCTTAATATTTGTTGGAGCAAAATTATATATATTTGTTCCTACTTTTGAAATTAAGGAAACTTTAGAAGTTCTACTTGCTCCTTTAAGAAACCTGTATGATACAAATCACATGTTACAACTTAGCCATAAAGTGTCTTTATTGTAACTACATCTTCTTGTAATCTATGCAGAGTTTTTGCTACGTTATTATAACAATGAAGAAAATTCCTGTAAAGTGGGTTATCAAAAAAAAAAAACGAAAAAAAAACGAGCAAAATAGTTGGCAAAATAAAGAAAAATGAACTTGCTCAAAAGGACTGTGATCGGTTGTCTGACACTTGATGTGACATAACTAGTGGATCTATTTATGGAAGTCCATCTTTTTTAAGGCAGCTTTAATCTTAACTATATAACCATTAACAACAAAATAGCAGAAGCAGATAAAACTGGACCTGAAATGTTCTATAGGTCTAAATATGGTTTGTATAATTTTACAGAAAAGTTATAGTGTATCTAAATCTTATCTAAACCATCTGATCAATTTGTTTTAATCACATCAGTCTAATGTGACTCAGTTTTATTGAGAGCGCCAGCAAAGATTCCAGCAGAGGTAGTAAAAGTAATATCTCATACTGTCATCATATAACATTTAATATTTCCCACCAGGCTTTAATGCCTTGTGACGACTTTATCAATTATGTATTTAAAACCTTACTAGTGTGACATCTTTTCCTTTCTCAATGATCTTTGATGGAAACGTTTTGGTCCGTTTTAAATTATGAAATTATCAAGAACGAGAAAACTCACTGAGAGATTACACTACTGTTTCATTTTCCCAGCAGGGAGCTCTGTCAGCCTCCATTATTACACGTGAAATGCACATATATGTTCTTATACTGATCAGCGGCAACAATAAAATCCCCTGACAGGTGAAGTTCATTATAGATTCACATCAAACTAACATTTTGCCAGAAAAACACAGTGTCCTGGCCTCCATGTGGAGATAGCTGTGACACATGCCGCCCACCTAAACACTGTGGCAGACCACGCACTCCCCCCAATGGCGACTGCATTTCCTGACACCGTCCGCCACAAGGACAAAATCCCCCTCCACAACTCAAGAAGCACTTCGTGCCTCGACCTCCACACTCCCCCACATGTAATATTTATCGTTGCCTTTTTTAGATCCTGACAGATCCACATGCACAGACAGTTCATGAGGTGAGAGGAGTTTTATTTAGATTTAAATAAAAGATTGAACCGTTTCAGCTTGGTATCTTAATAAAAATACAAAATGGGCCATGCTAATCAGACACTGAACATTCAAATCTTAAGGTTTCAAAGGAGCTACACCATCAGACCCTACAAGACAGCCCTCAGACTACAAGACCCAAGATTTAATGAGTCATAGTTCTTGGCCTTTCTTGGACTTATCATTAAGCTGAGTTTAAATGTGAAAAAAATATTCACTACCCTTGAGCTTTTCAGATTTTATCCAATATTAAAACCTTATACTTTACTGCAGTTTCATTGCAGTGTAGTCCAAAGTTGTAAAGTGGAAGAATAAAAAAATATATATAATTATTCATTTGCATTCACTCCCTCTCTAGAACAATTAATCCAGGTAAAAAGTCCTGTAAATGATAAAGTCCACCACTAATCTCAGTATAAACAGTTGTTCTCTGAAGGTTTCAGAGGTTTGTTAGAGTAAACAAACAGCATCATGAAGACAAGGGAACGCATCAGACAAGCATCAGAAATTATTGAAATATTAGCACAACTGCAAACATAAAGACTTCCTCTTTAAACAGAGAGGGAGGGAAAAGAGAGCAAAAAGTCAGGAAACTCCTGGTAACTCTGGAGGAGCGTTAGTGATCCACGACTCAAGGTTGACAAAATGAAAGCTGATTGATAAACTGTTTCAAATTCTGTACAAATGTGGTAAAAAGGAAGGACAGGAAAACTGGTTGAAGTTGATGGTAAGATAAATGGATCGATGTAAAACCACAAATCAATAATGAAAATGCCAAAGGCTTTAAACTGCAGCATAGGATCTTTTCCATAAAGACAATGACGTAAATTTATTTGAGAATCTGTCGCAAAACTTGAAAATGGATGTTCAGTTGCTCTCCACCTAACATGACTTAGTTTTTGTTAAAGACTGTGAAGAACTTGGCCACAAGTTCTTTGGTTTCTAAAAGTATTGACTCAACGGGGATGAACGCAGATTTTTATTTGGAAGAAAAATATTAAATTCATGTATCATATTCCCACAACATATTTTTACATAAAATCCAAACAAGATACAGTAAAGTTTGAGGAAGTAATGGGAGGAAAAACACCCCAAAAATTCAAGGGGGACACATACTTGAAGACCATTGGTATTTAGTTCTGCTGCAAATGTTTAATATGTAAAATCGGAATAAAAACAAACTAAAAAGAAACTTATTTTTTGAGAAAAACAGACTTCTAATTTGTACAAAAGAGAAAACAGCTTGGGTTTTAAACAACTCAAATTGAACTTTTTACCTCAACTTTTTGAGTGTTTGAACTGCCAATCAACCATAAGAGCTGATGGCGGTAAAATTAGTCAATTTTGTTTGCTGACCAAATGATTGTTGCATCTCTCTACTCTGGACTAAAAACACATATAAACTGCTTACAAGCAATCTGCAACGTCCAGTTACTTTTACTCATGTTTTTTCCATTAAATGAAAAAAACTTAAATAAAAATCTGTGAAGCAGAATGTCTTGACTGTGTTTTTCAGAACTGAATTAGAAAACAAAATATTTCAGTTATAAACTCAAAGGTGATCATGGTTTTGCAAAGGCGATAAAAATTAATATATTCAGAGGTTACATAATAGCCCAGCAATAACAGGGGCTGTTTTTGAGCGTGTGCTGTGAGACAGAGAATAGGTATACTCACATGATCTAACGTGGCTGACCTCTATACAAGATTAGACAATTATGCTGTGAAGTGTGCAAACAGTTTTGACTTCACGTATTCGTTTACAAAACTTTTTTTTTTTCCTTGAGGTGGATTGTGTACACTTTGTTTTAATTTACCAAAAAATTTTTCTGTGGAAAATTACATAACACTGATGAGGATTATGTAAAGGAGGAGAAAGTGTATATCTCCAACCAGCAAGGCTTTTCTTTCCCATATAAAACACCCACTCTTACGCACAGCACACATACTTACACATGCACATGCTGTTAAAAATATATCATGCTACAAGAAGCAAAGAGAAAAACCTCTCCCTGCGGATGAGCTCGGATGCTGAAAGCAATTCAGCTGGTGTAGACAAACCTCCATTATGATAGTCCTTTAATAAAACTTCAAAAGCACTCACCCAGAAATATGCAGAGTCCATCCTGCTGTGCAGCTTTGCTTAAAGACTTAGGAGTTTTTGGCTCTAATGGTGCGCTTCTGACCCAAAAGTAGGACAAGGACGAGCTTTGGTCATCTAAACAGGCTGGACCCAAGCAGCGCATCCAGATCATGGGGCTGCTGTTTTGAACAGTGGCCTACTTTTACATTAGGTGGGGCCACAGGCTCAGCATTTATCACATCTACCTTTTTAGCTCATCAGAAGGAACACGGCCACAAAAATACACTCCTCTCCTTATAGATGGGTTCAGGTTTTGTCTTTTTATCACACGCATTCCAGCTCAACAAACATTAATATCAAAGATAAACTTAGTAAATACAAAACACAATTTTTAAACGATGATTTCATTTATTAAGCAAAGCAAAAAAAAACTATTCAAGTCAACCTTGGCTTGTGCGGAAATGTAATTTTGCAAAATTTATTTTGTGCCCCAAAGTGATGGCGCCATCACAAGGTTTTTTCAGATTTTCACAGAGGAAAACAATATTCTTAGATGCGATTTTTACCAAATCTTCTTCTTATTGTCTAATCATGAATCTTAAACTGCTGAGATTTGCATGTTCTTTTAGGGGTTTTTTTTTTTTTTCAGCTCTCCTGGATGAGCCATTTATGCACATTCACAGTGATTTTGGTTGGCTGGCCACTCCTGGGAAAGATCGCCACTGTTTCATGTTTTCTCTCACTGTGGATCACTGCAGTACCAATGGCTTCAAAATGGCTTTGTCGCCCTTTCCAGACTCATAGATGTCAGTGACTTTGTTTTTGAATCATCATTTGAAACTTCATCTTGTATTAACTCAAGTTATCTTTGATATTAAAATTTGTTTTTGATCTGAAATATTTTCAAAATACTTTTTCAGAATCTTCATTTATTTGGGGAAGGTAAGTCCATTTCAATAAACGACAATAACATTAGCTTTTATTAAATGATTGATACACATTTCAGTCTTTTACATGCAGACTCTAGCTCTGTCCGTGCCAAAAATATTCATCTTGCATAAAAATGTAGAACATTCCTGATTTGTCAGGGACAGGAGACACCCACAGGTGGCAGCTCACTAGCTTGAGAAAGTGCCAATTTCTTGGTGTTGCTTAGAGGGTCGTCACTGTTAGACGGGCACAGCTGCTCTCTTTATTCCAGCAGCATACCATGCTCAGTGCAGGTGATGTGTGCAATTCACCATATGTGCGGAAACATGCTACAGTTTGGATTCTGGGTATGGATTTGTGTGTCACAACACAGATGGCCAATGATGGTTGCTGATGTACGTCAAATTAGTTTCTGAGAGACGTAATGAAGACCTGCCTCAACAGATTGCTTTTCATAGTTGGTTCATACAAGCAAGCTTGGGGCTTGTTAGCGGTGCGTCGATACACCTGCTGCGACAAACCTAAAAATATGAATATATTTTTTGATGCACTGTTAAAAGCACTGGCTTTACTCGGCTTCTTTTTTTTTTTTTAAAAACTGTCATTAACAAAAACATTGTTTATGCTGCCTGGAGTCTGTCTGTAGCACTTGTCATTTTGACATTATGCAATTTGAACCTTTAAATTGTTTTTGACTCAGATATTTCGTATATATATATATATATATAAAAATTCCCTTCTCACCCACCCCGGGTGGTGTTTCTTCCTCTTAGCTCGGGTCCTCTACCAGAGGCCTGGGAGCTTGAGGGTTCTGCGCAGTATCTTGGCTGTGCCTAGGACTGCACATTTCTGGACTGAGATGCCTGATGTTGTTCCTGGGATCTGTTGTAGCCACTGTTCCAGTTTGGGGGTGACTGCCCCGAGGGTCCCGATGACCACAG
>CAEFZY010049769.1:0-22115 GCA_903066815.1 Brachyrhaphis roseni
TATATATATATATATATATATATATAAATCATGATCTCGCACATCTGGACTGTTTTGACTTGAACTGAATCCCGCCTGCCTTGTTTCCACCCCCACTCCCTCCCCGCAGCACCAGACGAGCTGGCTGCCTATGAGATTGTAACTCCGGTGCGAGTGAATGAAGCCGGTGACAGGCTTCCAGCCGGCGTGCACTTCAAGAGGAAGAGACGGAGTTTGGACGAGGGCACCGGGAGCGCCGCGGGTCACTGGGCCGCGGCAAACATCCACTACCGGATATCTGCTTTCGGGAAGAACTATCACCTCAACCTCACGCTGGATTCGGGATTTATTGCGCCCGTTTACACTGTGACGATCCTCGGAGCGCCCCAAGGAGATAACGGGACCGCTTTTGCAACAGATGCGGAAAAGGAGGAGGAGGAAGAAGAGGAGGAGGAGGAGGAGGAGGACACGGAGTTAAGGCACTGCTTCTACAGAGGACATGTGAATGCACATGCACAACACGCCGCAGTCATCAGTTTGTGCGCTGGCCTGGTGAGTTTATTTTTACGCACGGCTGCAAGGCACTGTGCACTTAGAGCTGGGTCTTATTTGGATAATATTAATAATAATAATAATAATAATAATAATAATAATAATAATAATAATAATAATAATAATAATAATAATAAAGTGACTTCAAGTATTATATGCATTAAAAAAAAGAAACACAAATAAGTTTAACAGAATTTCCAAACTACGATAAGTTTCGGAGCTCCGTTTTCAGGGCGCGTTCAGCTTTCCACGAATTGTTACTCGAGGTCTGACCGCGCGTTCCCGTTTCCACGCTTCTTCTCCCGGCAGTCGGTGACGTCTTCACGCACGTTTGAGCAGCGCCAGAGCATGATTGTCGCTGACGTCATCATGAACTCCCCCCCCTTCCCCACAAGAAAAAAAAAAGAAAAATCCCAGGGCTGCTGAAGCAGGAGTTTTGTCTGGGATCAAAAGTGCACTCAGAGTTTAATTCATAGTGAGGTGATTTTTTATTTTTTTTTAAAGAGAGACTGCATTATCAAAACTATTCATACACACTGGAAGCATTTTATTTCAGGTTACAATGACAAAGATAGTTTGTATATGAAAATCTGAAAAAAAAAAGTGCATTTTGTTTTAGTCTCTGAGTCAAATCTTTGTAGAACCTCCATTAGCTGGAATCACTGAAGTGTTTTGAGGATCATCTTTACCAGCCAGCCAGACTCTGGCAGGTTTTGTGACAGGATTGTTCTGTGTTTGACTCCATCCAGCTTCCTGATGCCTGTGAGCAGAAAAGCATGCCCTCTGCATGAGGCCACCACCACCATGTTTCAGACTTGCTCAGTGCAAGTTTTAGATTCGATGTTGGTCTCATCTGACCACAGCATGTCGCTTTGCTGTGTCGTCTACATGGATATAGTAAACTGTAAGCTGGATTTCTTCAGGCGTTTCCCACCTCAACAGTGGTTTCCTTAAAAGTTCGGACATAAATCTTGAGAGATTCACCCATTAGCCGGATGGTTTCATAGGCTTTCAGTTTTGCCAAACGCTCCCCCTCCACTCCCCTCTTTTGTGGCTGATTTAAACGTCCCCACAGCTTTTATCCCTAACCTGTCTGGTGCGCTCCTTGGTCTTTGTGATGTTGTTTGATCACTGTTGTTCTCCAGTAAACCTCTGGTGACTTTTCAGAACAGCTGGATTTACATAGAGATTCCATTACTACTATTTACTCTGTTTACTCGTTATAGTGACTTCTGAAGGCGGTTGGTTTGATTTTTTCTTTTTTTTTCAGCAGGCAGTAACAATGTGCATCATCTATTTATACTTTACAGCCATGCACTACTTTATGTCGGTCTAATTTATGAAATTCCATTTCAGTGCTGACGTTCGTGGTTGTAACATGCCAAAATGTGAGAGAGTTTACTGAATACTTTAGCAGGACTCTGTAGTTTTACCCAAACGATACATTTATTTGTATATATTGTGCACATGTAGGATCAATGAGTGGTTTAATGTTTTTCTACTTGATACTTCAGATACATCATACCAGTGTTTCGCCTGCCTTATTTCCCATGACTTCGTATGATGGCTGTCCATAAGAAATGAGCAGCAAGTCAAATGTGCCAGCTGGTAGAGATCTAAGTTGCCCAGTCATGCTGAAGGTTTCCTGTGATCTACAATAAGAGGGCTTCTAAGGGCATTTGCCATCATTCAGAGTGCTTTCCCTGATACACATCACAGATCTGCTTTGATTCCTTTCGCCTTGTTTGATAATAATTCGCACACGCATGCAAATTGTCTCCTTTCATCTAGTTATGAAAAGGCATTTAATTATTTCATCCCATATTTAGCGAATAAGCAAAAACCTATCCTACATTTGGATAAAATGGAAATCTCTAAGCGTTTCCTAGAAATATCTTCAGAGGAAAATTTCAAAGAACCGAGCTGAGCACGTGTGAAATATTCTGCAAAGATTCAGGGAATCTAGGGAAATCCCTGTGCATGCAGACTGGAACTGCAGAGCTTTACTGGATGTGGGTCAGCTGCAAGGATTCAGGTGGCAGCACATGAGAAACGGCAGAATTACTGGGATCAGGATCTCTGCATGCGTTTTAGACGAATCAAATATCCTTATGATGTGTGGGCAATATCAACGGATATCGTATGGCTAGCTTCTGTGCACCACAGACACAGATGTGCATATTTGAATTTTAGTGCGTGGCACTTTCAGCAGGGCATTATCCATAACTTATACTGTACATCTGGCGCAGATGTTTGAGAGGCACAGAGTGTGCGCTTGATGGGTCTCCTGCAGCTGAGATCCAACCCCTGTTGAAAATCTGTAGAGCAGCGACGAAAGGAAGATGCAGGCAAGTTTACCTGCTGTATCATTACTTCCTACACCATATGTTAGTTAAGGAGTACCACAGAGCACGGTGCTGGAGCAATTACTTTTTTCTTCATTTATGTTCATGTATGTGTGTGAAATATGTGTGCTAGATGACGCATCCTTTACTTTTTATGTTTCTGGATACAACAGCACTTGTCTATCAAAAAGCATTGAAATTTATGATTACGGTGTCCATGGCTGAAGTCCAGTTCTCTGTTCAGACTTGCCACTTTTCAGCATTACGCATATATGTGGTAATGTAGCAACTGACAGGTGTAAGATGCCAACATGCATCTCTGTTGTCCTGATGTGTGTTCCTCGATAGACACGACAGTAGAAATGATTGTACTGATGACACTCAGATATATTTATCCAAAATCCCATCAAAAGAGATAACAAGTGTGTCAGACACCTATGTCCCTAATCTGGCATTATGCAGTGTTATTATTACAAAACTTTGCATTGTCTTTAATGTCAAGCTCCTTTCAATCCAACATTAAACGAGGTTTTAGGACATTCTTTTTTTCAGTGCTGTCAAAATTAAAAATGATATAACAAGTAAAATTACTATGCATTTGGGGATTCAGATTTGAATCTCCAAATGCATGAATTAGTTTTGGACTAATTTGACAAACTTTGGTTAGTCTTGTTCTAAGTTCCTTGGACTTTTTCAGGATTCTGTAGAATTATAGTCCATTCCTGATCTGAAGGCGTCATGACAATGTCATTTTCCCAGGCTGATAGTAGCATAGACTAGTTTTAAACAGTCCATAAAAATTAATTAGAGATTCAAATTTGAAATCTATTTTGATCAAAATGGATTCTGTGCAACTACAATATTACTTATATAATCTGTTTTAATTAAACTGAGCTGATGTGGCACGATGATGAACAAATTCCCTCTGCTTTATTTGATGTATTATTTATGTTTACTTTTTGTTTTTTGACAGATTCTTACAGGTTCTCTTCCTCTCCTTTACAGTTTGGCACTTTCAGGTCTCCTGAAGGGGAGTATTTTGTGGAGCCCCTGCACAGCTATCAAGGGGAGCACTATGAAGAGGAACACACAAAACCTCATATCGTGTACAGGAAACTTTCATCCGGAAATCGCACATCCGAAGAGACCTCAGCTTGTGACACTTCAGGTGCGCCGTGCTCCAGGATGAGCATGCATGCATCGCACTTTTTGACAGACGAGCCTTATTAAGTTACAGATGCAACTGTAACTTCGGTTTAACCCTAACTAAACCCTAACCCCCTTCACCCACTGATAGTCCAGTGGTCTCTGTCTGTTTGGGGACATTTGGGGTCAATTGATGCAGTTTGCTTTCACACTGGAACTGTGTTAAACAAACCAAACAGTTTGACAAATCTGTTTCCATCTCTCACCTGTGGTGGCGCTGCACCATGAACCGATGAAGGAAACAACACAAAAAATCTGAAGAAGACACTGAGAGCAACTTCCTTCTTCAGGAAGTATACACAAAAATATAGTGGTGTCAGATTTCAGCGGCTGTAGGATTTCTCTTTTCTCATTAGTAAAACACCACGACCATTTCTCCTGCTAGTGTTAGATCTGCGTGCTTGCTTTGGTTGTTTTTACCCAGAATGCTCTGCCAACTCTGGTCTTCTTGACATTCGTATTTACATTCGAATCGCGCCAGAGTTCACTTCAGCTGAACGTCTCCAAAAGCTGAAAGCGGACTACTGCGCAGGGCATTCTGGGTAAATGCAACCAAAACAAAAGTACAAGTCTTGCGCTTGAGAAAGAAATGAGTCTTTTACCAGAGACAAGTGAAATCCTACAACCTGTAAAATCTCATGCTACTCCATTTTTGTTTACATTTCGTGACGAAAGAAGTTGAGCTTCTTCTTCAGAGGTTTGGTGTTGTTTTCTTCAGTGTTTCTTGGCGCAGCGCCACCACAGGTGTGTGTGGGGAAGGACAGGTTTTTCAAGGGTTTGGTTCATTTAAGCCAGTGCAGTGCAAAAGTGAGCCACACCAGTTTGAAGTGTTGCAAAAATTACAATTTAGGTCCTCAATCGAATCGTGTCTACCAGACTACGAGATGGGAAAACACCTTTAAATTAGTACTGAAGTTATATTGAGTTTCATCCATGAAGTGCTCACATCACCCGTCAGCTGACCTAAATATCAGCTCCAGTCGCCCCTCCCCCACTTAGTGGCGAAACCCAGCAGAGCTGGCTGCCTCTGGGCTGGGACCTCCCAGTGGCTGTGTTTAAAAACAGTGTGTATGCGGTTGTTTTTTATGTGCATGGAAGTGTTTTCATAGGATGTGTGTGGTTTGCAAGTGGAGGATTTTTCTCATGTGCATGCAACCTTTTAAACTGGTTCCCACAGACATAATCAGGTGTAATCGTTGAGCCACACATGCTGCCTCTCCCCTATCAGCCGCAGCAGAAGCCGATTATGCAACTGAAGCTGCACTTATCGAGTTATTAAAATAATTGTTCTGTGCCTATTAAGCTAAACTAAGTTTATCTTAAAAAGGGGGGGATAGGAGGATAATGGTTATGTAGCATGAATAAAAGGATGAGTTTCTTATCAATATTGACTCAGCATGAATAAGAGGTCTGGCTGTCCCACAGCATGCATGGTGCAGTTCCTGCAGCTGCTGCACAGCAGTGAGGAAGCGTTCCAACTCTCACACTACAGGCACACGCACGCAAAAACAAAAAAAGAAAGAAAAGAAATCACTTGGAAGTTCACCCTTGTATCTCCCCATCTCAGTTTACTGGCTGAACTTCCTGTTGACTCTTGTACTTCCTCTGTTTCTTTGATAAGCAGCTCGAGCAGACCCACTGCCACGTTGTGTAAACTGTGTAATGGCAAAATAACGCCAACTTAAGATAGTCAAATAATCAAAACCAAGAAAATAAATGGCGGAATATTTTCCCCGCTGATTGTTGTGCAGCCGTTTTGTGTCACTGCGTATGTATATGTTTGCGTGTGGGTGTGTGTTTCTCATTTGATTCCGCTGCACAGCGTGAGTGAGGATGTATGAAAACATAGCCGGAGGGAGCGCTGAAAAAGCCACATGGAGCCAGAAGTAATTTAGGGCTCACATGAAGTTTATGTTGTACCTTGCGAAAAGTATTCCTGTGCCCTTTGAACTTCTGTACATTTTGTCGCGTTGCAACCACAAACTACAGTGCGTTTTGTTTTATGTGACAGACGAGGCTCACACCGCAGCCCTCTCTTGCTGAGATTACATAAAAAAAGGTCTCGTCACCTTGCCGGCTTAAATGAGTTATCACTAAGGAAGGTTCACATTTTTGTGAGAATTAACTGGTAATACAAAATATTACTAGGTATTTTTGTAAACTAACTTACAAGTAACTTTTCAGCACGAAATAGGAGCTTGTCCAAGGCAATAATTTCTGAATATTGATGAAAAAGTACTAAATATATGTATGTAAAATAATCTGCCAGTGGAACAAGATTTATAACAGAAAAAATGTCTTGTTCCACTGACAGATTATTTACTTAAAAGAAGCTCTTGAAGTGTGAAAAGTTACTTGCAAGTTAGTTTTGTTTGACTTCACCCTTACAAAGACATTGGCACTAGAAACTACATCAGAAATGCTTTGTGAATGTTTTTGTTTTTGCAGTGATATGAAACAACGTAATCCACAGCTATCTTCTTGGATTTCTAAGGATGTATTTATTTTATCATTTGAAGTACAACAAGAAAAAAAAAAACAGTCAGAGAAAGGTATCACATGCGGTGGTTTTGTTGTCTTATCTTTGTTTCCTGAGCTGCCTGTGTGGCGCTCTTCTATGATTTGACTTCAATTTTTACCTAGTTTGAACTCACTGCCCTTCTCTCTCTTTTTCTCTATTTTCAAATTGAGGGAAAAGAAGAAAAATGGGCCTTCACTCTTTGTTAGCAAATCAGCACAATATTTGAGCAGAAACAAACATGATACACCCAGAGGCCTCCTCTCTACAGTCCACACTTTGCATGCATTTTCAACTTTAAAGCCTTAACCACAAATCCAACCACATCCTCCTCACGCGCAATCATTTATATCTTGTCTTTTACTTTATTTGTATTTCTTGTGAATGATTGAGTTGGTGTGTATGACTTCAGGTTTTGCGTCTGTGTTTATTTATGCTCTGGATTCTTAACTCTTAGGACACGAACACAGGCACAAGAGGCAGAGGGCGAGGAGAAGGCCAGCCCCCGTTGCCGGCAGCGCTTCCCCTCTGGTCGGCGCTGGCATGCTCGACGACCTGGGGTCACTGAGCGCCAGCCTGACCGGTAGCGCTTGGCTCACATCAGAGCGCGGCGTTGCTGGCAACAGACCGTCAAATGATAGTGGTGGTGACTCAGGACCTCACAGGAGATCAAAGCGCTTCCTCTCCTACCCGCGCTTTGTTGAAGTCATGCTGGTCGCCGACAGCAAAATGGTGGAGCATCACGGCAGCAACCTGCAGCACTACATACTCACACTGATGTCTATAGTAAGTGTGACAGTGGAGGTCTGGTTGGGGAACATTGTTGTACCTTGTCTTGTCACATCACAATCACAAACTTTAATGCGATTTATCAGGATTTTAGGCGATGCCACCACTAAACGGTGCTTCATACAGAACCAGAAAGAAAATAATATACAGTTTTGAAAATTTGTCTCTATTAAAAGTCTAAAAAGTGCATTTGTAATCAACTCCCCTAAGTCAATACATTGTCTAACCACCTTGTGCAGTGATTACACCTGAGAGTTCAAAAGAGTATATCTCTGCTTTAAAGATTTAGAGACTGACATTTTTTGCCTGTTTTTATTTCTAGAACTTAAATGAATCGGATTTAAGTCTGGGCTTTGACTAGGCCACTTTAACACACACATATGCTTTGATCTATCATAGTATTGTAGCCCTGGCCATATATTCACGTTTATTATCCTGCTGTGTTTCACCTTGGATATCATTCTTAATGGCATGTGGAGAGTTAGTTTGTTAAATCTGGACCTTTGCATGTATTCCACCTCCTCCCACCTGTTTGCTGTGTCTCCTACACGTGTGTGGCAAAAAAATTCCAAAAGCATTGACCCCTCTGGTTCTCTGATTAAAAACTCTCCTTACCTGGTCCATCGGTTTAAGCGAACTCCCATTACTTCTTCGCTTAGCAGTTAACTGTTGCACAATTGCGGTTGTTTACTCTTGATTTCCTTTTGAGGTATTCAACTCTATAAGTGGCTGAATACAAATGCAAACAACACTTTTCAGATTCATATTTGTAAATTAAGAGAGAACTATGTATTTTTTTCCTTAATCTTCTGAGTTTGGGACTGTTTTACACTGGTTGATGCATGAATCGGATTTAAGTCTGATTCATGAAATAACCAACCCGTCTTTGGAAGTTTGGGGTTGCAATGTGACAATGCATGAAAAAGTTCAAGGTCTGTGCATACTTTCTCAGAGGCGCTGTGCATGGATGTGTTGTAAGATAGTACACACGCACGTTAGTGTTCCGATATTGTTGTCAGTGCAGCATCTCAGTCTGCAGTCTTTTGGGGAAAGGTTTGGGAAAGGGTTGTGGTTGGGAAATGGTCAGTCCAGGGCAGGAGCAAGCAACTTTTCCAAGAGGTCAGGGGGAAGAGAGGACATAAGGAGTTAGCTTTGATGAAGGTTAAAAAATAATCTCAGGTATGTCACAAAGAGCATTTACTTTCAGCCCACTTCAAACAGCAGCTTCCACAGGCTGAAGGGGCCAGTGGTCTTCAAGGGGGAGGCTGAGGTGACCTATATTTTGAAGAAAAGGCTTGTTTATTCTCAGGACCAGAGAGCTTAGAACGGAGTTACCAGTGTATGTGCTTCTAATCCAGATTCTTCCTCATTTAGGTCTCCTCCATCTATAAGGACCCAAGCATCGGCAACCTGATCAATATTGTGATCGTCAAGTTAGTGATAATCAACAACGAGTTGGTAAGTTTGTGCTCTGTTCTCGTCATTTCCTGGTGTCTTCCTGAAACCGCGTCCATTTCCCCATCTCTTTCTCTCCCTTGCACGTTTATCAGGACAGCCCAGCTATTTCGTTTAACGCACAGACCACTTTAAAGAACTTCTGCATCTGGCAGCAGAACCAGAACGTCCTGGACGATAACCACCCCTCCCATCACGACACCGCCATCCTTATCACCAGGTGCAGGGAAATTATTTGCCTTCTCGCCGGGCCAGGCACGCTTTTAAGTCTCTGAAATATCCAAATACCCAGTGAACTCGGGGTTGAGTATGTCAAAAGAGGGGCCTGATCAAAGACCGGGTGAAGTGTTCTTCGTTTTAATACGGCGCCGCTGACCATGACCTGTTTATCTTCATCTTTCACCACAGGCAAGACATCTGTAGAGCGAGGGATAAGTGTGACACATTAGGTAAGCAGAGCGTTTCCACCAGCAGGCTGCTTAGCGAAGACATCGTGTGGGAAAACTGACACTGTTCTCGTGTTACGCAGGGCTCGCCGAGCTGGGGACGGTGTGTGATCCATACAGGAGCTGCAGCATCAGTGAGGACAACGGGCTCAGCACTGCCTTCACCATCGCCCACGAACTGGGCCATGTGTAAGCATAGCAGACCTTTGGGGATGTTTTTTTTTTCTAAACGAGAGTTGGATTTGGTTAAAGTTAGGCAGTATTAGAGCGTAAAAAGTTTTACTTTAGTCTGCAAAAGTATTCAGATCTCTTGAGCTTTTCTGTATTTTTGGTGTTTGGAAGCAAAACCTCAATGTGGTTGACAGCAAGAAGCACTTTGGAGGGAAAAGTGTACAGCATTTTTTAGAAATTAACATCTGAAAAGTGAATTTGTTCTTTTGCCCCTTTAGTTTGATCAATGAAGCAAACTGAAAAACAATGGAACGTTGTGCCATTTTATAGTGCAATCAAGTAACTATGTTGCATTCGGTTGTTATAAAAATGCTGTATATGTCAAACAGGACTTAAAAGAAATTCGACGCCTCTTGTCTTTTTGGCGGGGTTCTCATATGACTTGGACAAAACAAAAAGGATTGGCCAATCCCGTAGTTTACTTCAGTGATATTTTTTGTGCTTCTTCAGGCTTCAGGTGAACAAAGATGGAGATGTGCGGTATATTTACATAGATAGGTCAGAATCAGAGAAAACAGCAGTACCTTCATTGTAAGAGATCATCACTTCCAGTGTGACTTGGTTGGAGCCTAAACTCAGACTAACTCCCTGTGGTGCAGAGCCGTGTTAAAGCCACAGGCTCCGCCTACAGGAAGACCGAACAAGCAAAAAAAAAACCAAAAAACAATTACTTCTAACTCAAGTAAACTCTTTTCGCAGTATACATAATAATAATAAAATAATAATAATAATGAAGAGAAGGGAAAAAATATATACTTGTGACCAGAAATACAATACTGGGTGTTCTCATCAGACTGTCAGTTCCCAAAACTACACACACCAAAAAAAAAAAATAATAATGTAAAAGCACACGCAAGTGTGTGTTAATTACTGCTGCCACTAGTCTGGAGGGGGCTGTCTGGGGATCACGCGGGTGTGAGGCGGAAGCTGGGACATAGGTGGCGCTTTGTGAGAGCGAGCGTCCTGGCACCTCTGAATGGAGATTAAAGGATTTCTCAAACATTTACGAAAGAATCGAGGGAACACTCCAAGAATGTTTTTTGATGAGGGAAAAACCTAACATGACATGAAGCTCAAAAAGTTGATTTTACATAAGACGGCCCCTTTAAGCCTTCTGCAGTAAGCCTTTGTCGTCTCTCACAAAATGCTCATTCTTGCCACTAAACAAAGGGCTGGATTATTGAATTCCATCTTTATCCGCACCAACCAGTGCAAACATGGTCGACGGCTGCTTGGTGGCAAAGCTCACTTGTGATTTTGCCCTGCTTAAGGTGGGCAGCTTAGCGGCGAGCGGTGCAATGTCGTACCGGATTACACCAATCACATTTCTATACCCTGCAGCAGTTTTTCCCATCTAAAATGTTTCCCTGGTTTTTAACATAATTTAATATCAGACTGTTTTCTCTGCAAAGTTCCCACAGGCAGAGAATACAAATGCTCTGTTATTTTCAGTGGCAACCGCAAATTAGCTTCCCAAAACCAACACCACAATGATAGTGGGAACGTAGCTGCAGATATAAAACATGGAGAGATATTAATAGTCTGTAGTTCTGTGCAGTGACATCGTCATCATTCGCTGCGTGTCCGTCATTCAGAATGCTTTTGCTTTGCCCACAAAACGTTCAAAATTACTTCAACCCTGCTCACTTAAATTTTATTTATTTTTTTGGCACTGTTTTGTCTGCCTGTTTGTAGATAGTTCACTTTTCTCTCCTTTCTAGGTTTAACATGCCTCATGATGACAGCAACAAGTGCAAGGAGGACGGAGTGAAGTCACAGCAGCATGTCATGGCTCCCACGCTCAACTACAACACAAACCCTTGGATGTGGTCCAAGTGTAGCAGGAAGTACATCACAGAGTTCCTCGAGTATGTCGTGCTGTTTTTATCATCACGATAACGTGTGTCCGACTATTAGGACGTAGCCAGATAGAATAAAAATCGCTTGTTCAGACGTGGACAGTACAAACCTAGTGGAAGTTTTCATTCATGTGCATCCAGAAACATGCAAGTCGTGTACTGTGTAAGGATACGTAAGACGTATTATGATTTTTGTTTTTAAAAGGGGGTTTTCTTGCTCCCCCAAAAATCTGAAAGTGCAGCATAATAATGTATTCAGTCTGCTACTCTGAAATGAAATCCAAAAGTTACATAAGTAGTAAATAGGTGTGTGTAACCTACTGCAGTGCTACTAAATGTTGGCCACAGCAAACATGAACAATAAGATCAAATGAGAGGAAAACTCAGCTTGGAAAACAAAATACATTAAAGTTTTTGTGGCAAAATGTAACAAAATTGCGGTGCTATAAACGCATTGTTTGCAGACTTGCTTCTTAAAACTGGAACTGCTAAATTCAGAAGTAATATAAGAAAGATCTGCTTTTGTAACTCCTTCAGCTTTATAGTCTTGCTTTTCCCAATAAACTCATGGAACTCTTGAGAAAAAAGTAACAACTACTCCGACTGTAGTAAATAGTAAATGGGATGATATTATGCGCGGTTGAGCATAAGCAGACGTCTTTTGTGGATGTATGTGTGCAGATAACTGACCACTCCTGCTGTACTGAGTGTGTTTTTTGTCTGTTTGTGTCTCTTGTTTTTTTTTTCCTCTTTTTTTTCTTCAAGTCATTTTATTTTTATTTCCTAATAGCACAGGATATGGTGAGTGCTTGCTCGACGAGCCCGTTTCTAGGCCGTACAGTCTGTCGCAGCAGCTGCCCGGGCGGATATACAGTGTCAATAGACAGTGTGAATTGATATTCGGGGCGGGAACGCAGGTGTGCCCTTACATGGTGAGTGGAATCGGGTTGTCGGCTTCTTTAAAGTGGTTCCCTCTAAAAGGAAAAGTAAATTGAACATTTTGTTAAAAGGCATGCTTCTTCTTTTTCTTTTTTTAAGGTGTTGTGCATTAATTGTTTAGTTTTGAAATGTCAGAATTTACATGTAGCTCACATAATTAACAGACTCAGTGTCGGAGGCTGTGGTGCACGAGTCCAGAGGGCGCCCAGCGGGGCTGCAGGACCCAGCACATGCCCTGGGCTGACGGCACCGACTGTGCACCTGGAAGGGTAAGCGTCACACAGAATCTGCAAATGAGAAATGTGCATGCAGGGATGTGGGTTCCAGTAGGAGAATGTCCTTAGAACACTAATGGGAGTGGATTAATGCTAAATTCCAGTTAGCTTAAAAATTGAGAGTGACCACAGCTTGGCCGTAAATTCCACCGGGATTCTCTTTTGAAACTGGAACACAATCTGTGCTGAAAGACAGGCTAGCAGGTCAAGCCGATGGAATGTTATATCTGCATTTTGTGTATTTAAGTGCTATAGCAACACGTCCACCCACAGAGGGAAACAATGTTGTCTTTGAAACTGATTTATTGAGCTACATCATTTATTGTAGCATCTCTGGCTTTGAAGGTGGAGCTTTCTCACCAACTGCAGCTCAAAATCCAAAATGGCTGCCAACGTATAAAGCACAGCTTCTGATAGTGAACATGTTGCTAAACTTGTAGACTTGGCTGGTGATTTTAATCGTGACGAATCGACTTGAATTTTGTGTCCGAATTCCTTTTGCCGTAAAAATCTTTTGACCATTTTCAAATCTAGCACGTCCCATCGCTGAAACGCGTCGCAAAACTCAAAGGGATGAAACCGACTTTGCTGGAATAAATTCATCCTTCATGTTATCTGCGGAAACTCTTGCTCTCTCTCTCGTCATCTGATCATTAATATCTCGACATGTAGATTTTTAAACGTTATTTAAAGTGGACATTTTTGAGCTGTATATCATGTTATAATGTTATTATTACCTCTTACTTTGACCCTCCTACACTCACTAACAACTTGTTACATACCGGCAGACCATTGGTCAGGACTGATCTCACTGAAAATCAGCCAAGTTCACTCACCAGCTGGACTATCTCAGGCTTTTAGCCATTTTTTTAAAATGACATTTCATGCCAAACTGCACAAACTAACCTTTGTGTAAGATTGTCTGTCTGTTTTCTGATACACTTATTGATTGCATTCAGTGTTTTCGATTAAACTTAACCGCCTTCCCTCTTTTTTTTGTTCCATCTACATGCGCTCTTGTCATCGAATTTGTTTCCGTCCTTCCTCTCATTTATCTCGCAGCATTGCAAACATGGCCTGTGCATTCCCAACGAGCACGACGCCTCGCCTGTGGACGGAGCGTGGGGGGTTTGGAGTCCGTTCGGTACATGCAGCCGGACGTGCGGCGGCGGCATAAAGATTGCAATGCGCGAATGCAACCGACCAGTGTGAGTAGCCGCGTGTCTTTGTAGTCGTGCATGTTTTCATCTGCTGAAGTCAGTGTTCCATAGATCAAACCTCCTTAAGGGGATTCTTTCCATAGCAAGAGTTCAGTGAATCATTGATTGCAGACCTTACAGGGATGTTTTTTTCTGCTAAATGCACACATCAGCCAGTCTCAGTGAGTGAAGCCTTTCATCCCGGATTAATAGAGAATAAGAAACGAATAAAAACAAATGAGAACGAGTGTTGTTGATGTGTAACAAGCTAAAGAGAAGAACTGGCATACTTTAAGTTGCCATACTTTCTTGCGCTCTCAGGCCCCGGAGCGGAGGAATGTATTGTGTTGGTCGGCGGATGAAGTTCCGTTCTTGCAACTCTGAGCCCTGCTCCAAGCAAAAGAAGGACTTCAGGGAGGAACAGTGTGCTGTGTTTGATGGAAAGCACTTCAACATCAACGGTCTACCTCCTAACGTCCGCTGGGTTCCCAAATACAGCGGAAGTGAGTCCTTCTTTTCATATTCTGCTGCTTGCTGCCTGACTTTTGCTGGTGAAAAGTATTAATCAGCGTAAGCCTTGCACCGATTAGCCTTTGTTTTGTCTCCTCTGTCAGTTCTGATGAAGGACAGATGTAAGCTGTTCTGCAGGGTGGCGGGCAGCACTGCCTACTATCAGCTCAGGGACAGGGTCATCGATGGCACGCCATGCGGACCCGATACCAACGACATCTGCGTCCAGGGCCTGTGCAGGGTGAGCCTGTTCATACTGAGCGCTTTAAGACATTTCTGCTGCATCCCCTGGCGGGGTCCGTTCGTGCGGTGCAGCCGTGCCTTTTAGTTATTTCCACATCCCTCCAACATCTCAAATCCTTCGCCTAACCAGACCGTTTCCTCAAATCTGACGTTTAGATTTTTAGTTTGAAAGCTTGATTGCAAACATGCCCTGCACATCAAACGAGTCAGTGGGTTTCCCTGTGTACATTCGGAACCACACACAGAGTTTTGGGTTTGACTGTGGCCCAGGAAGTCCCTCTGCCCCGGACAAGTGCATTTCACATCCAGAGATTGTCGCGACATCAAAAATCTGTTTAGCTTAAGTCAGCTTTGTTCCATGCTGCTGTTCGGAGAAATATTTGCAATATTTCATCTGAGTATTGCACACAGAACGCCGCAAAAGAAATCACGCCCTTTGATGATTTTCAACGCAACAGAGTCAAACCTAAATCTTATTTATCTCACAGACGGCCTTCCAGTCAATTTCCAAATATGCAGTACTTTGCATTGGCCTGCCATGTCAAGTCTTTCATAAGCAGTGTCTTTAAGAGTCTCCACATTACATTTGTTCTTTCATGATCTGTCCATTTTTATGTAAAAATAGCCAAATACTTTGCATAATAATGGCAAAGTTGTGCTGCATCAGTCACATTAACAAAACACTTGTCTCGCCTCTTCCCTGACGGAGCAGCAAGCGGGTTGTGATCATGTCCTGAACTCTAAAGCCAGGAGAGATAAGTGTGGTGTCTGCGGCGGTGACAACTCCTCCTGCAAAACTGTAGCAGGACCGTTCAACACTGTACGCTACGGTGAGCTACAACCTTCTTGTCCCATCGCTCTCCAGTTTGGATCTTGCTGCTCCTGTTCTGTGTTTCAGCTACCATTAATTTTATCATCCTTTAGAAAAATTTGACGTAATTTGTTTAAAGTGATTTATATGTGAGATCTGAAGCAGGTCCTGTAACAATCTAACCACATTTACAGGCTATAATGAAGTGGTGCGAATACCCAGTGGTGCTACAAACATAGATGTGCGACAACACAGCTACTCAGGGAAGCCGGAGGACGACAACTACCTCGGTGAGAATACGCCGTTGTTTCAGTCATAGTGTGCTTCATGTCTTGTAGTTGATCGGATATTCTATCTTGTCTTAAATATCTGCCTGCCTGTTTGCATACAATGCTTTGTTTAGTTTTATTGTGAAGTCCTGTACTGTAAACCTAAGCATTGTATGTGTACTCCTCTTTTAATGAGTCAGAATTATGCCTGTTGGAACCAATCAGGCGTGGTCAGTCAGGTTAGAGGCTTGTTTACCTTGATGCTAAGGTTAGAGTTTTTCATTTAGATCCAATCAAAAACTCGGGACACGTTGGATGCGCTCCAAAAAGTTCAACTCGCTTTTGATAGACGCTGGAAACTCGCCGCGACGAGCCTCGACGTAGACTTTGAATGTAAACCAGACGTGCCTGACGCTCAAAGCGCATTTGGTGTGAACGCACCATAAGTGTAAAAGTACCTGTATGTACACAAGGCCTGTGTTGAACATGTGGGGTGAGATGAAGAGAAGCTTGCAAAAGAGACGGTTGTTTATCGCTGGATTATGCTGCTACAGTAAAACAAAAGCCAAACTTATTTTTAGGTTTTCTACACTTCGTCGCCAATAAATGTGTTTTAACTCCACAGCTGTGTGTATTTCACAATGTCAACTTCAGAACATAGTTTAGCATTAATCACTCTTTTCTACACAAAGGGCTTGTAAAGTCTTTTTTTATATATATATGCAAGAACAGGCTGTAGATTCTTAGAAGGATTTGTACTCTCGACAGTCATAATAATGTAATGTGTGAAATGGTGAGGAAAGAAAAGGCAGGAAATTAGCTCCATAATCGCATTAGAGTGAATGAGTGCAGACGACCCTGAATGGGACTTCTGGAAAAAAAAGATTAGTTTACTTCTGCCTCATGCCTCAGTCTACCTTTAAGTTCTAACATAAACCTTTGTGTTTCTAATGCATCCTCTTGCATGCAGTGCCATGTGATCGCTTAAAGTAAGTGGTGCTACCCAAACATAGCTTTTAAACCCACGGCGCTCTGGAGATGATTCCAGTCGAGTTGAACAGACACGGCTTGATCCGAAATACAATTACAGGAGTCAAAACGGTTCGTGTCTCCCTGCAGCAATATCAAACAGCCGCGGAGAGTTCCTGCTCAACGGAGACTTTGTGGTGAGCATGTTCAAAAGGGAAATCAAAGTGGGAGACGCCGTCATCGAGTACAGTGGCTCCGACCACGTCATCGAGAGGATCAACTGCACTGACCGCATCGATGAGGAGATCGTTGTCCAGGTAAAAACTGGTGACAACTTTGGACAAAATCTCCTCATACTAATGGATTTCCCCAAAAACCTTTTTTTTTTTTTTTTTTTTTTTTTTTTCACATTTTAGCACGTTGTGTCCACAATCTGTAAAGTGTTGTATTGGGATTTTGTGAGTCTATCAGACCAGCATAGAGCAGGTGGGCCTGAAGGAGCTTCGGACTGACGGACTTCAGTTTAAAGTTTATTTTTATTAATTAATCCTGGATTAATTAAACCTTTTAATTAATCCAGGATTTAATTTCTTCAAAGATAATCAATCTGGATAGAATGGCTCTCACTTGTATTCACCTCTCTCTGCTCTGATGCCCAAAAATGCAATCTTAACAAAATCCAGTCCAGAAGGCAAGTCTTAGTCATGCATTAAATCAGCTCTTTATGGAAGAAAGCCATGCTTGAAAGATAGCTGACATGGAAGAAGGTGCTTTGGTTTGTTGAAATCCGAACCAATCTTTATGGCCCTCTACGCAAAATGTGATGCATGCTGTGAGTGTAGCTGTGCGCGCTGTCTTGTCCACATGGTGAAACACAGAGTTGGCTGCATCATGGTGTGAGGTTTTTTTTAAACAATGTGACAATGATAAATTTATCACAATAAATGGTAAACGATATAATAAATTCTCGTCCCTGTGTCTAAATGTCCAAAGCTGTTACGTTTGTGGCTATAACATGACAAAATGTGGAAAAAAGTTCTAGTGGCGTTCCTGCAGCATTAACGCATTAAACGAGTGACTAATCCGTTGCTTCATTTTCTCTTCCCACCGTGTTGAACTGTACTTCTCCCTCCAGGTTCTCTCTGTTGGAAACCTTTACAACCCAGATGTCAGTTACTCCTTTAATATCCCCATAGAGGATAAGCCTCAGCAGTTCTTCTGGGACGCTTACGGGCCCTGGCAGGAGTGCAGCCGCCTGTGCCAAGGTGAGGCAGGGGGAGGGCTCGGGGGGTTGCAGGCACATGTGGTTGGCAGGCCTCAGTGTTACAAAAGTTTGAAGATAAATGCGACGCTCCAGAGATAACACGGAAGGTAGCAGACCTGGGAGCCTCACAGTCGCAGACATACAAGAAGAGAACCGCCTTGAAAATATCGCTTGCGACCGAGTTCATTTTTACAGCAAGTGGGCTGTGATATATTACCCTCCTTGACGTGACCGTGGCTTTTTCAGAGTGGTTAGGGTCCGTGGGGGCGGATCGCAGGTAAACTCGAAAAACTTGCTCTCTGCCACGACGCACTTTGTTCTGCGTAAGAATCTCGTTCTCTGCTTCTTGACACGACTCTGTCGGGAAGACCGCGCGGCCAGAGCTGGAGGGAAAACCGAGAGCTTCGCAGTTGACAGCAGGTTGCACAGCCGACATGTAATGTCCTCAGCAGGAACACACTAAGCTCTCATTGCACTGAAACTCAAAACTTGGTGGTTCTCGTCTACTGTTTGCAAGCACTTTAGCTTTAAATAGATGGTCCGTGGCATCGACGTATTAAAAATGCTCACTTTAAAAGATGCATACATTATAAGGAGTCATAGTGGAAGTAAATGCTGACAAATTATTATATTTATGAAGAATAAATCCTAGTTCATCCAGAAGCTTTTTGTGGCCTTGAAATTAAATGTGATTTCACCAAAAATATGTACGGTAGTTGTATTTTCAAATAGGTCAATTAAACAGAGTGAGCATATTTTGATTTCGGCCAAAGAGACAAAATGTAAAAAAAAGTCTTTGTTTAGATGCAATAAATAGTTAAATGCTTTTGTGGATATTTTGTTGACTCCATTCACATACAGAAGATGTCAATCACAGATATTTCTGTATTAAATAACTACATGCCTGTTATCAAATAACATTTTAATTGTATTGTAAAGTCATGTCCTGCAAACTTAGACGGTTTGAATTCAACATTGTACGTGTGTCAGAATTAGACCTTTTGGCGCCAATCAACTGGTCTGAGGTCAGTTGAGGAGTTATTGCATGCTTTTTAAAACTCTAAACATGCTGTGACCTTAAAGGTGCAGTACGTAGCATTTACAAAAATATGTTCACCTACTTGACAGAGGAGGTCCAGCATTTCCACCACACCTAGACCTCTTCTATGTAAAATGTTCTAGATCTGCCGTCACCTTGGAAGGACCACTTGTTAACCACAAGATTAGGTCAAAGATGGCTGCCAAAAAGAGATCCAAGATAAATTTTTTGGACTGGTCCCAACCCAGAAAGCTTCAGTTGAACATTATCACAAAGACAAAAGTTTTATTAATCACAGCACTGCATACAAAACCTCTTAAATGACATTTACTCAGTTCTGCTTTTTTGTATCTCAACAGGAGAGAGAAAGCGTAAGATTCTCTGCAGCCGAGAGTCGGACAGGGTGGTGGTGTCGGACCAGCGGTGCCACAGTTCAGCTCGGCCCGCTGCCATCACTGAGCCCTGTAACACTGAATGTGAAGTGAGGTCCGTTTGACCGATTTAACCGACTTTTCAGTGCCTTAACAGGGCCCGGTCAGTTCGTCTGCTGCACTTTGTACGACACCTTTGAGGGACCCGTCCTCTCTCTGTCTCTCGTACCAGATGGCACGTGGCTCGTAAGAGCGAGTGCACAGCCCAGTGCGGCGTCGGATATCGCACTCTGGAACTACACTGCGCCAAAATCAGCCAGTCGGATGGCAAGACCCAGAAAGTCGACGACAGGTACTGCAGCGGGCAACGCAAACCTGACGACAGGGAAGGCTGCCATGGAGATTGTAACCCTGATGGTGGCTGGGATTACTCACCCTGGTCAGAGGTACGATTCCAGCAAGACGAGAATGATTTTGATTGGCCGTCCCCTTCTGTTGATGGCTGGCTATTTTGATCGCAGTGCTCAAAGAGCTGCGGCGGGGGCACGAGGCGCCGGGGCGCAGTGTGTCGAAAGTCGTCCAACGGAGGCGACGACGACGAGAGCAATTGCAGTCAGAGGGATAAACTGACCGTCCAACCCTGCAATGAGTTCCTCTGTCCACAGTGGAAGACTGGTGACTGGTCTGAGGTCAGTTGAGGAATTATCTCATACTTTTTTTTTTTTGTTGTAATTCTAAACACGTTGTGACATTAAATGTGAGTTAGGTAACTTTTACAAAAATATGGTTTTCTCCATATTTGTTAAAACTGTCACCATGTTGGATTAGTTTAATACGAGACAGGATAAGACTGAACTCCGATTGCGGCATGCAAAAATGGGCCGCTCCTGAAAACAACCAATCAGAGTCAGGAGGAAAGTCTTAGTGCTGTCAAACATCCTGGTGTACACGCTGCTTAATAGCAGAGAAACTTACCATTACAGAAAAATGGTTTATCCACTGTCATTGTGGCCATGCTAACTAGCCCTAGCATTCGTGGCAGGCTCTATTGCGGGGAACCAGCTGCTGCATAGCAGAGAGCAAGGTGTTGGATGTGAGTGGTGCGTACACCAGAGTGATTGACAGTGCTAAGACCGTCCTCCATTCTTTGACTGGTTGTTTCTGACTGAGTTGTGTATTTCTGCATTTAGTATGTGGCAGCACTGGGCGAAGGCAGAGGAGCTCAATTTTTTCACAGATTATCTTTCTTATATGACGTCATGACATCATGATAATTTCTACAAATAAGTCAAAAACATATTTTTCATAAAAGTTACATACTGCAGTTTTTAACTAAAATCTATGCAGACCTATTTGCTTTTCTGTAATTTAAATTCATTCGGACCAAAATCTTAGGACTAATTTGGTTTGTCTCAGTTGCTTTAAATTATCCACTTCCTCCGCTGTAAGTGAGTGTTGGGAAAGTGGTGATTGCAGGGTAGAAGCCTGCTTAACCTCTGCTCAGTTTACACATAGTGAAGCTTGCAAAACTGTGGGCTGCATTCCAGGATTTTTTTTTTTTATATATATATATATATGTTGCTGCCAAAACACTTGCACTGTTCCATATACATATGTATAATCACACTTCCTTTGGATTCTCGCTCACATGAAGGGACAATTTGCTCTGAAAACGTCTTGATTCAGATGATTGTAAACACAGCAGTTGCAACAGCCACAATTAATGTCTTGTGCTGCTCCTATGTCTCTTTCAACATTTTCCTTTTCAGTGCCTTGTAACATGTGGGAAAGGCTACAGGCACCGACAGACATGGTGCCAGTTTGGTGAGGACCGTCTGGATGACCGCTTCTGTGGCGCAGCCAAACCCGAATCGGTGCAGGCGTGCCAGCAGCAAGAGTGCGCCTCTTGGCAAGTTGGACCGTGGGGACAGGTGAGTTGTCCCGACATGCGTATTGTGTTTGGTACACTAAACATATTTTGTTTCTCTCGAAGATTTGAACAAACCTAAAGGTAGAGAGAAATTAGCAGCAGGTAGTGACGATTTTGACATTTTGCGATATTTGCGAGGGTCTTTACGGAAGATGGCCTTTTTGGCAGGTTTTTGCTCCAGCGCACAAATGTGTGTGTTAACCCAACGCCAAAAGCCGGAGGGAAAACATCAGCCATTAAAAACAAAATCTAAGGTTTGTCATCATGACAAGTGGAAAACCTCCTCCTGACCTTTTTGCGATGACTAGTTGACAGTTTTGAAGACTCCTTTTTCCATGACTGTACATTCACAGCTGCAATTATTTATGCCCAACTGGTTTCAGTTCCCTCACAAGTTTGAATCTAAACGACCATGATTCACAGATCTAAATAAATGTGATTAATTAGTGGAATATTACAGACCAGATTTTTCTGCAGCCAATTTGTGCTCAGGAAGTAGTGGCAGTTGTGGCTCAGAACATGAGCGTAGCTACTTTTGCATGAAACTTCATTCTGTTCTCATTATTATTGGCAAATTTAAAGTACGGCCCCAACGGATGCAGCAAGCATTGCCTTCCGATATTGTTCATATCCTTTAAGGTTTTCTACGTTTTGTCACATTACCGCCAGCAACCTCTATGTATTTTAATGTGATGCATTAAGCAATCCAGGGCGGAGTGGTGAGAGATGAGAGGAAGATGGATGAAGTTAAACGCAGGTGAATCCAGGCAGAAAACCTGTTGGAAACTATATATATTTTGCATGTTCTCCCTGTGCATGTGTGGGTTCTCTCCGGGTACTCCGGCTTCCTCCCACAGTCCAAAAACATGACTGTCAGGTTAATTGGGCTCTCTAAATTGTCCCTAGGTGTGAGTGT
>CAEFZY010049770.1:0-11895 GCA_903066815.1 Brachyrhaphis roseni
TATTTGGTGAACCATTCATGTGTCGATTTTGCTTCATGTTTTGGATCATGATCCTGCTGAAAGGTCAGCGGAAGTAACATTTTACAACAATCCTGTTACTCTAAAGAATTCATGGTGCCACGCACCATTTCTGGGGCCACAAGTCATCCACCAAGCAGTCAGCGTCAGGTTCTTTTCTGCATATTAATATTTTGTTTTATGTCAAACCCCACAGGGAGTTTTTATGCTGTGTAATTCTTCCGATCAAACCACACAGTTGAAGATAAAACTCAAGCAATGTTTAGTAAACTGCATATATTTGTGTATCTGTGATGGTCAGACAGAAAAGTTATTCCCAAACAATTAGTTGGCTTTCATCTAGCTTCTAATGTTTTAAGTGGCATCTTGGTGTCATCATAAGCTGTCACATCTTGGTGCAATTCTCAACAACAGGAAGCTTTGGAAATTATTTTTTGATTTTTTTCTTGTTTACTGTAGTTGGAGGCAAGATAAATATCCATCCATATCCACCTTAGGGCTCAGTGGCTGAGACAAACAGGCCACTGTCTCACATTATATTTTTACTTGATGAAAACATTATGTCATAGATCAATAATTAAAATAAAAAAAAAATTGACTCACAAAGTAAAGTGTAAAGTTTAAAAAAATAATTTGCATTGAAAGAATTGTTTGGGATGCCATGGCAGCATAAAGTAAAAGGTGGATTTTTCAGACTTTTTTCCGTATGAGATCATGTTACTGCGACATAAGGACACATTTATTTAAAGCATTTTTGTTTTATGTAAGATTTTTTGTGATGCTTTCACAGTAATCAGACTGGAAATATGCAGAGAGAGAAGGGAGGAGGACACCCAGCAAAACTCCTAAAATCTGGAATCAAATCCCATATGGCTGCACCGAGGACTAATGTCCTCTTTACATGGGCTTCTCCGCTATGCTACACTTCATCCCATTTTAAGACTTTTTGCACATATTTAACAAGTAGGCCTATAAATTTGTCTGCAGATATTTTTAAAGCCTGTAATTTAACATAGAAGATATAACATGTCATATAAGGAATATAAGAATAAATCAACATTTACAGCTGAAGGTAAATTAATGTTAGCCTTCTAAAAAAGATCTTCTCAGGCAAACGTATCAGTTTGTCATCACAGGATAACCATTAATGTCTTGAGGCCAGCTACACAGAATACTTTTGACAAATCTTGCTGTAAACCATCTTTGGGTATTTCTGAAGGTAGAAGAGCCGCATTTTTTTTTTTTTTTCAGGCTGGGTGATTTCAATCATCCTTTAACACACACCACTGATTTTCTGACAGACTCATCTCTGGACTTTGACAAGGACAGTGTCAGGAATTTTAATGTTTCATTTAAACCATCCAAGAACTGTCAAGGGTAAATCTTTTTCTTGCTCTTTTTTGTGTTTTGTTTTAGAAATAACAGACATTCGGTTAACAAACTTCCCAGGCCCAGTAGACGAATCACATGACCAGCATGACTGAATATGAGGATGGTGTTTTCAGTGGTGGTTCTTGCATAAATAGTGCCCTATGTGAGACTGTCATTAATTTGCCCCAATCAAACATGCAGATAGTTCACCAACAAAGGCAATGCTGCAAAACAACTGGTCTTAGAACCTCAAAACAAGCCTATTAAAAAGTACTGATCTCATATTAATTGGTTTTGACAGATTGACAAATTTCACACCAGAAATCTTACAATTTAGAATAAAGTTGCAACAAAATGTGGAAAAAGTGAAGCCCTGTGAATACTTGTACTGCATGATGACAGAGAAAAAAGCATTTTTCTAATTGGTTAAATCTGACCAAAGTTTCTGTCTTTGACATCTTCTGATGCACTCCAATTGTATATTTTTTTTCTTTCTATTAGAATGCTTTTGTAGGACCGACACAAAAATATTCCAGTACAAAAATATTTTTGCTGAAGAGTTTTGCAGCTCCTGTAGGGACATCTTAACCTTCTTTTTCACCCCTCTTATTTTCCTTTTGGAAAGTTTCCATGGTCTACCCCTTCTTGACGGGTTGTTTGCTGTGCCACACACTTTCCTCAAATTGGATTTAATGGTGGACCGCACATCTGTACCAACATAGGCTGTACTTCTTTAAAACTTTGTCCATGACCTATTTCTTAAGTTTCTGAGGCTTTAGTGTGCTGTTTGCTTGTTGGGAGGTGTGCAACTTCCATGCTGTACAAATCTAGATAAATTGTAACTTTTAGATTGCAAGCATAAGGACTGGGATGCAGGTTAAACCAAGTATTTTCCACAAACCAGGTAAAAGAAAATAAAACATTTTTTTCCAACACTTGTGTTAAATCAGTCAGACTTTTCAATTCTTTGAGGTTATTTAATACCTCAAAGAATAAGCAAGAATATTTTTTTTACTTACTGTTTTCAAAGTAAAAAGTTAATTTGAATTCTTTTAAACATTTTAGAAAAGATCTCATAAATTTCTAAGCTTCTTATTGAATAAATGTGCTTAAATGGAAGCACACCAAGGAATGAGGGAAACACCTCAAACATGCTGCTTCCCTGGGTGACATCATGTGAAAATCAAAAGAAATCAGGCAAACATCTGGATGAGAACTGTGGATCTCCACCAGTTTGATTCATTCTGGAGATGAACCTCCATTGGGTAAAATATGACAACAGAAATGTAGTTGAAGATGGCAAGAGAGAGTCATTATTCACAGTGGAATGAATCCTGTACCAACAAAGGCTGAAAGGCCACACTGCAAGAAGAAGCCATTTCTCCAAAGTCAACCTTAAATAAACAAACTACATTTTGTAATTTCACAGAGGGACAAAGACTTTTTGCCATATCTCACCAGGCAGGTATTCATAAAATAATAATTGACAGAGACTGAGAGCCGTTTTAATTCCTCACACTCATATTACATTTAGTCGTAAAATGATAATTTTTTTCACAAACCAGTCAGTTGAAGTAAACTTTAGCAGCTTCTGTCTTAACAAGACTTTGTAGCATCAGATAGGTTTTCTAATTTCACACTAAGAACATTGTGCACCATTTTACCAGTTTCCTGCAGTCGTCTTGATATTATTTCAGATGTGTTAGCAGAAACAAAAGAGGGAAATAAAGAAGATAACTATTACAAACCTGGAAAACCTACAATAATCTTTGAAAGGTGTCTGTGGTGAAAAAACTGTATTTGATCAAAACAAATCTGCTTGCATTGTCTATAATTAGGTTTTTAATACTCTTGTTGTTGCTTCTGCTAAAAGGAAAAATGACAGCAATCACAATTTTTATGTCCAACAGGAGTCCCATTAGTTTGTATAATCTCTCCATTCATTTGCAGCCTTTATCCAACAGTGTATGTAGGGCAACATATGTGAAGAAAGATTAAATATCAGAGTTTTCTTTGTTATGTGGCTGTAAACTGCCTGTGTGACGAGGATAAAGAAAGACTGGCCAATTTGTAGATGTCGCAGTTTATTGGAACAGAAGGACAAAATGCTGTTCATTCTGTGATTACTGTGTTTTTGCTTTTTGTGTCCTCTTCAATGCAGCTTCAATCTTCACCTATTTTCTGGCAAGCTCTTTCCTTTATTTGTTCACTCCCAAACACAAAGGTGTTTATGTGCTTTGAGAGCAAATCGGAGAGGCGGCCAATGTCTAGAAACCAGGTCCAGAGGTCAGTCTATTGCAGGTGTGCTTTGGGCCGCATGTTGAGACTGTCATTAGACTGAATGAACCCAGGGTGTTTCTGTTTTGTTGTTCCCACGCTGTGTTGAAAGTTATGTATTGATGTTTTGTGTAGGTAAGGCAGTTTCCAAAAAAAATTACCTTTCTTAAGAAAACTTGAAGACAAAATGCTTCTTTTATTTTAATTTTACCACAAAATTGCATTAGTATTCATTAGTTTTAAAGTAACCTGATCAGAAAATAATACCTGTTTTGTATTTGTTAATCTCAGTATAAATACAGCTGTTCTTTAAGGATCACCATTTAAAAACAATAGCCCAATGAAGACAAAGGCACACAGCAGACAGGTCATGGATAAAATCATAGAGAATTTTACAGCCAGGTTAGGTTTTGAAATATTATTCCAAGCTTTGAACATGTCACATTTCAATGTTTGAGCCATAATCCAAAAATTAAAAGAGTATGGCATGGCTGAAAACCTTCCAAGACATGCTAGATGAGCTAGATGGGCATTCCACAAAAGAGTCATTGTTAAAATATAAACATGTTTAAGAAATCCCAATTAAAGTTTATTATTAGCCATGTAGAGTGCACAGCAAACATATGCTCTGGTCAGATAACACCAAAACCAAACACTATATGCATGGCAAAGAAACCAGTGCTGCACATCACAATCAGCACATCATCTCTGGGGTGAAACAGGGCGTTGGCAGCATTATGGTAAGGTGATGCTCTTCTTTGGTAGGTACACTAAAGCTCATCAGAGTTGATGGTCTACATCTAAATCCATTTGAAAATCTGGGGCAAGACTAGAAACCTGCTGTTGACAGATGTTCCCAAATCAATGTGCAATGAGTGCCAGTTAGCAAAGTCAGTTTTTGCAAAGGGTGACTCAGGAGGCTGAATGTTAATGACTTTTATTTGTAAAAATAAATGCCACATTTACACACTTGCTTGTGTTGGTCATTGACTCAAAATCTCCATAAAAACACTAAAGTTTGTGGTTGCAATGTGCCAAAATACAAATCAGTTTAAAGGGTTATGACTACCTTCACAATCTACTGCATGCCTGCTCTGTGTCCATCATTTGTGTTGTGTCCAAACTGGATACTCATCAGTAACTGTACAGATGTACTGAAAAGCAAAAGTTTACTGAAACTTGAACTCCCTCTGAGCTTCCTGAGAAAACTTTTCTTGGCCTTGTAATGTAACTCCAACTACTGGGAGAAAAAGCAAGAGGTAAACAGTGTTGATGCGAAGCAGAGCAGATGCTATGACATGATGACCATTTGATAAGCGGCAGATCTGATTCCACTCAGTGTCAGTTCATAAATAATTTTTAAGAGATGATACACTGAATGGTAAATCAAGATTATAAGATGAACAAGTCAGTGAGGTTTGGAAAATTACCACTTCATTTTTAAGAAAATACAGACAGAAGCAGATACAATTACAAGATACTACAGTAGTATCTAGTAATTGTGAAATTACTAGTACTAGACTACAACAAGGATGTACTAAAAGTCTCCAAATGAATATGTGTTAATTCAAAAAGTACAATCTCAAATCCATCCACATTCATTCAGAATGTGCACAGATTTAGTAGTTTGTTGAACCCCTTTAAAATATGATGAGATATACGTAGCAGAAAGGTTTCTTATTAACTTCGTTTTTCAAAATAAGATAGCCAAAGTGACTTGGAAATTTAAATTAACAATTAGTGATTTTCTGGTTCATGGCAATACAAATATCACATGACACAAGGGCCTATCTCTTGGCCACTGTTCAACATAGGAAAAATGTTGAAAAAACATACAACTCAGAAATGTATTTAAAGTCAGAGCAACCATTTCAACTATTAAAAAAATGTAAAAGACAAAGCAGCAGTGCCAGTTTATCTTCCCAGCACATAGTGTTGAGGATGGTAAGGAGGATGGAAACACAAATAAGGAGGAAAACGGTCCGAAGACCATCCGCGCCCCATCACCGGAAACGGCAACAGAGACGCAATACACAGGCCATACTGCTCCGACGGTCCCCAAGGCCAAGGCCATCACCGTTCATTCAGGCCCAGAGGTGAGTATGTGTCCAGCCTTTTTTCCTTTGGCCCAAGGTCCAGGTCGGGTCATGGTCCAGGACCATGACCCTGGCCGAGCTCCACCCATGCTGTACGAAATGTGCGTGGAGCAGGGCGAATGGCTTCCCCTGTAGCCGTCGGGTAACATCTCGTTCATGCAAAACCAGTCGGGCCAGCATTGTGTTTGCCGTGTGACCCACAAATCTAGTTCTGCAAACCCGGCATCTTATTAAATAAACACAATTTTGTGTTTGTGGGCCCCCGCCATGCGGGACTAAATAAACTTTGTGAGTACGGTAATTCAGCAGCCATTTCTGGTGTCCGAAGCACCACTAAACATTACATCCACTAAACTGACTGCAATGAGAGATGATGCCAATAAAATAAAAGCTGAATTTGGTTTAAGTTATTTTATTAACCCATATTTCCATATGGGTTTACTGACATAATCAATCAATTTAAATGTTACTGGAAATTATTTTACTTCAATAACTTAGTCAAATACAACACAAGTAAGTATAAAATGCAGTTTTTAATTGAAGTGGTTTATTATTAATGAAGAAAAAAATTCCAAACCTACATGGCCCTATAGGGGCAGCTATGTGACCAGGCTGCTATGATAACAATCAGAAAGCAAAGAGACATGCAGGGCTTAACAGGAAATGATCTTGTTGACAAGAACAGAATCCCTCCAGGAATCAGCCAGGACAGGCTTAGCTGAAATCCCTTCTGGAGGCACTTGGCTACAGAAACTATTGGAGAACAGCTGGATGACAGGCGCAATAGGAAAAGTTAGGAAATGTCAGGAGATCCTGGGCCAATGAGATCTACTTGCAAACCTTCAGCAATTGTGCAGGTCAGTCTTCAGCAAGCAGTTGGTACACAGTATGTAAATTTGGTGCAGGAACAGGTAGAAACTGTGCAAACCGTAAGTTTAGGTTTCAAGGAGGGGAGCTGGACATCAACCAGTTGTTTTTGTGATTATCGCTAAGGACGATTACCATCCATCCATCTTCTAACACCCTTGTCCCCAGTGGGGTTGGAAGGGGTGCTGGTGTCTATCGTTTAGGGCGAGAGGCGGTGTATACCCTGGGGAGGTTGCCAGGGCAACACAGAGACAGACAGGACAAACAACCATGCACACACAAACCCATACCTAGTGACCTGACAGTCATGTTTTTTTGGGGGGGGGGGTTTTGGACTGTGGGAGGAAGCCGGAGTACCCGGAAAGAACCCACTCATGCACAGGGAGAACATGCAAAACTCCATGCAGAAAGACCCCGGTCCAGGAATCGAACCCAGGACCTTCTTGCTGCAAGGCAACAGTTCTACCAACTGCACCATTGTGCAGCCCATGGACAATTACTTCCCTGTCAAATTGTAATTTCATCAGAGTTAATTTGTTCTTAAGAAATAACTAATGAAAGGACAACAGCTCTTTATAAGTCAAATTTCTAAGTGAAAATGCACACAGGTGTTAGTGAGAACAGCTGTGTAATTCAAGCACATCCATTTTGCTTTATCTCTTTTTATCTATCTTCCTGCATATCAGGTTACATTAACACAGCACTCACTGTTTCTGAAGCTTCTTTTTCAAGGTGTGTACCCTTGAACCTGAGCCACATTGTGCATGTGAAAAAAAGGTTTCCGTACCAACATATGAGCAGCAGAGGAGTTGTGAGTAGTTGTGTTTTTATGTGTTGCACTTGGCTTTCAGTGTTTCTGAGTCTTTTGACTGTTAGCTATCAATGTGACGCTTAGCCTTTTATTATCTGGAAAAGCTGCAAGAAACTCATATATTCTCAGACATATCATTTTAATATATCTAAAGACTAAATGTCACATTTGTTACAAAATAGTTCAAGTTTGGTTGAAGTGCATATAAAGTGACTGAGAATATATATGTTTTTAAGTTTTTTCAATTGTATTTAGGTAAAGATTTTGATATGGCAATTATAAGACGTAAATATACGTCTTTGGTAGATTTTGTCATACCTGTGGCTGTGTTTTTAGGGTTGTTGCTAGAGGGAAAACCTCCGCACCAGTGCATGTCCTTTCCATCTTCAAACATGCTTCCAGTGTTGGACTGTAATTAATCCCATCCGTTGTTCCATAATTGCTGGCCCGTACACCACAGCACTCCCACAGCATGATACTGACGCCTCCGTTTGTCACCTTCAGGATGATGTGTCCAGTATCTGTGTTTTAGTTTCCTCCTTGCACACCTCCCATGAAAGTTAAATGTTTGCAGTCTATTTCTGATTGCAAATTATGCACTTTCATCTAAACAGTAGAACGTCCCTTCTGTCTGTCCCTTAAAGATATTTTAATGTTTTTTGTAGACTTCTTCCAGAATCTTGCAGCCTGCTTTCAGGCTGGACTTGCTTGAATAGTCAGCGTTTAGCTGTTGTTTTGAATTCCTATTTGCAGAAGATTTACTGAAAAGCCCATTTTAAATTATTTTGAAACCTTTTAAATTATCGGACCTAAAAACTCCTTCAATCTTATTTCCGAAGGCCTTAGGGAGTTTTGTGGATATTATGATGATGGTCATTCTTATTTCAACAAATAGAACACCAACTAAATAAGCTCAAGGATTAAACAGGGTACACTCTGTGGTTTAATCCATGCAACAAATATAAATATTACAATATTTAAGAAATGTATTTCAAACACCAGTATCTTTCCTCCTTTCCTTCTCACCAACTATAATGTACAACCTATCACAAGCTACAGTCACAAGATGTGGACCCAACACAGAGTCAAGCAAACAGAACAGAAAACAAGTAGCATCTTTGTTTTCTATTTGCGTCCTCATTTCTGAGGTTAACCTTCTTTGCCACATTTTCACAAACTAAATGTGATCTTCAATCCATGTTGATTAAATGTCACAAGTACTTCAAAGCGTTTTTATTCGGCTCTTGGACACAAATACTGTAAGAGGGAAATCAATTGGTTTAACCAAAAACTTCAAACAATTAAAATCAAACTGAAAAAAAAAATCCTGATCTGGGTCAGATCCACTTTCCTGAGAATGCAGTCTGATCAATTATTAACAACCTCTAGCATGGTCTGCATCAGGTCACACTAATTGGGGATTGCTTACTGATACTTTGTTATGTAATGAGAAATTCTACACACCAAGTGAGAGACCCAGCTAATACTGATTGGTGAAATTAACAATTTACAAGTGGTGCTGTGCTCCTCGGATAGGCAGTCCAATAACAGCAGACATGCTTAAAGAAAATTAAACCATGATGGAGCAAAAAGTGCAACTCTCAGTGTTATATCATTCTTCAAATGTAACATTTCATTAAATATTAATAAGAAAGCAACTTGTAAAATATATCCTTTTTGAAGAAAAACATGCATTTTAAAACATGAGGATGTCCAGAAATCAAATAAAAATCCTTTGGACTTTCTAGAATATAATTAATGCATTAATGAGCAGACAATAATAAAATCAACAGTCTACAGAGCTGAATATATGATGTATTTAATTGTAAAATGTGCAGCAGATAAATATATGGTTTGTAATCTTTCTTCTCCAACATCAAAAAGATAAAGAGAGTGTTTTCATGCTCTTTCTAAAGATGGAAGCCTGCCATTATTTATTCAGCGGTAGAAAAAGTAGCAGTTGCGTGGCAACAAACCCTAAACTCTGAATCCTCCCTGTAATCACACAAATAAGGGAGTGTTCACTCTTACGTAAAGAAACGTCCAAAATATAACCATTCACATCGTTGGTAAATTGGGTGCATGTAAAATGTTATTTTTAGAGAATGTTGTAGTCTTAAGGATGAATATGAGTACAAATGCTTTAGTAAGGGGTGTGTGTGTGTGTGTGTGTGGGTGTGTAACACTTTTTTGTCTGTCTTTCTCACCAGCTCTTCTTTTACTTTTTTATAAAATTTTTTACCTTCTAACATGATACTTACCATGATAATATGCTTGGTTGTTTAGTCTGAAATAATAATCAAAAAAAGATAACTCATTTAGAGCTATAAAAAAATAATTAGAGCTGAAGATGACTTGTCCCAGTGATCAATGCTGTTTTCTTTATGACCCCTTTTCACATTTGTTTATTTATGTAATCTTTTCTGTAGTTATTTGGGTGTCAGCATTGAAATATTTGGTAAAATTGTTTAACAATTGACTGTTATTACTGTTATAAATAATTTTTTCTGCAACTTGGAATGAGACAAGCTACATTTAATTAAAAACAAAAACAACAACAACCTCTCAAAGACAATAGCTGATACAAATGTTTTCCAGTGGCATTCATTTTCACTAAATTTATTTTGTTTTAAATTGTGTTTTATGCTATGGATCAACTGCAAAAAAGTGTAGTTTTGACTGGACCCAGGTTCAGGAAATGTCTCATTCATGTTCTTAAATAAACTGTGGATAACTACGTTTTACATACAAACGGATCTACCGCCTTCATGCCTTCCTTTAATGTGTTTAAGCAGTAAAACTGACTTGAAAGGTTGCTGTGGCTTTAGTTGACCACCAGATGTCACTGTTCCTAATTAGACTGAGACCTCGAGCTTCTAATCCTTTTTAGCACTAGAAGGAGGCTTCACCTGACTATCACTATCAGTAACATTTTCCTTACCTTTAATACAAAGGCTTTCACAGTAGAAAAGCTGAGGTAATAATCTCAGAGGTGTGGAAGACTAGTCAGATGAACCCCCTGTTAAAGACTTTTTTAAGCTATTTAAAACAATTCAAATGGTAAATGTTTATATGAGTGGAAACTGAGAACTATCTGCACTTTCAAAAGAAATTAAGTTATGAAGCTTACACTTGGCAAAGGCTGCTTGCTTTATCAGTTCAGTTACAACTCAACAGTCTGCTGACGGTGCAGCAGAAATGTGTTTCTTTGCAGCAGAGTGACATTTGATCAACAGCACTGACCATTGTATTTTTATGTCACTTTCTAGAACTTAATCTAAGATCAACTACTTTTATCATATCAGATGATTCTGCTAAAACAACTAAGACTGACAAGGTTTTGTATACTGAGAATGTTTTATCAGAGGTTATTAATCATCTAATATTTCACACTGCCATTTTTAAAGTTGTGTTTGTTTTCTCAGCTGAACAGCATTTATATTACAAGCTAAGGCTAGGTTAAATGAGGCTGCAAACACAATCAGATCGCCTATGTGAATCTACTTGATTAATTTACAGACTACTGTAAGACCTGAAAGAGTGGAAATGTTGAAGTCATTACAAGAATGACATCCTGTAGCAATATCCAGACCTTTAAACCACTTTCTGTGAACTTAGAAGAAATTGACAAATCACAATTGTGGAGACGGACTGATATAGCCTGCAGCCCTCAACTAGCACAATTTGAGTGGAAAAACATGCCTATTTTACTTCCTTCTTTTCTTCCTTTATTTTTTCCTTCCTAACAGACCTGTAGCTGTCCTGTCTTTTCTGTAGCTTGCCTTCCAAACTGCTGAAGAAATCAACCACAATTTATACTTGTGTGACATTAAGTGAGAAGTCACCAGATCCACAAGACAGAAAATACAAAGCTGCTAGTTCTGTCAATTGCTCTTCTTTAGGAATCTGTGTTTTACAGTCTCATTCAGCTGCTATTCCTAGTACAACAGAGAAGCATTTGCTTTTTTTCTGCTTAAGGTCTGGTAAGTACTTTAGAACAGACCCTTCATAGCCACTCAGGTTACGGTTTTATTCACCTGGTAAGTAAAACCAACACCTGTGAGAGGTCAAGACACAAATCTTTATTTTTGGACATTTTGGTTATAATTGGGTCAGACGTCAAATGCATGACAGCATTTCATCTAACATTAGCTTTTTAGCTAACATGTTACACATTGCTGTTATCACACAAGATAGAACAACTTAAAGTTATGAAACATGGCGATGACTCACAACCATTAACACAATCTATAATATGCTTTAGATGATATCAATATATAAGCTGCTTTGCACCAGATGAGCTAAGAAATATTTTTTCTTACTGTTTATATTCTTCAACAAATGGCAAGCAGAAAAATTTGCTTTGAAAGAAGATTATAGACTGTTTCACTTTTTCAATGTTTCTGCTTATTACATTTCTGGATGTTTTCACACTGCAAGGAGTATTGTAGACCA
>CAEFZY010049772.1:0-11370 GCA_903066815.1 Brachyrhaphis roseni
ACTAAAACTTTGAAAACTCTTTCTGTGTACCGTCTGTATGTAGGCACATGCGGCTTATAGACAGGTGCGGCTTATGTATGTACAAAATGGTTTTTCCTTTAAGAATGCGCTGGGTGCGGCTTATAATCAGGTGCCCTCTATAGTCCGGAAAATACGGTAGCTTAGATTCACGCTAAAAGCTAGATACTCAAGCTAAACACAAACTAGAGACAGGCTAACAGCTAATTACACTCAAGCTAAGATCTACTCAGACTCAAACAAACAGTTAAAACACTCAAGCTAATTCCTAATTCCAGATAAGCTAATAGCTAATTGCTCTCAAACAAACATCTAAACAGTCAAGCTAATCTGTAATTAGAGACAAACTGATTAATCAAGTTTATTTGTATATTTAAAAAAGCACATTACTGCAACAAGGCAGTTCAAAGTGCTTAACCACTAATTAGAGACAAGCTAAAAGCTAATTAGACTCAAGCTAAGCTCCACTCCAACTCAAGCTAACCGCTGAACTATTAAGATAATCCCGAATTAGACACAAATTAACAACTAAAATATACTCAAACTCAAGCTAAACCCTAATTGAATAGAGGCTAACAGCTAATTGGACTCAAGCTAACAGTTAAACAGTTAAGTTAACCTCTAGTTAGATTAGCTATCAGCTAATCTGAGTCAAGCTAATAACTAATCATAAGTGAAATAACCATTAATCATTTTCCACCAGTCAATTACTTGTACTCAAACTACCAACTGAAGCTAACAACGGGTTAAATTGTTCCACCTGTTGTTAGCTTCAGAGTTTCACTCCTGGTTAACTCAGTAACTGGACTCTGAGGAAAACAGGAGTTTTAGAGTTAAAAGACTTAATACTGCAAACAATCAGACTAATTTGATTTGAAAGTTTTAGTTTTTACAGCTAAATCTATTCAGAATTTGTGAATTCATCAGATTTCTTTGTACTTATTCCTCCTTTTTACTGGGTTACTGCCTCAGTTTCTGTCCCATCAGAAGATTTTGCTTTCTATGCGTGTGGCTTCTTAATTTCCTCCAGCAAGTTAATAAACTTCATCTTCTTGTTTGCTTTTGGTTTTCCCATCTTTAACAATTTACCACAAAACTCTAAAAACATCAATTATAATTCTTTTTAAACTATGAGAAGTAGGGAAACCAATGAATTATGCTCCAAGAAAGTAGAAAATTACCAAAAATAAAAACAGAAAGATTGCAGGTTAGTGAGGGTAAAAGCGAATTATCCCTGGGAGTAGTGAGTAAACTGTCACTAAACACAGCAATGATTCTTACTGCTAAATTTAACGCATCCCACTTTAAATAGATCCGACCCAAATGGAAGCAGGGAGTTTCTTTTCTTCCCACCTCCTTGCCACTTCAGAGTCGCGGGCTGTAAGCGAACACCCTGATCTGCTCGTATATTACAGCTCATTAACATGCCACGCCGTGCTGCGATGCGATCCCCTGCGGCCGGCTTCTTACGGCACATCTGGAAGGCATCGCAGAGGAATTTACGGGCCGGGTTCGGAGACGTTTGCCTCCTGCAGAGCGAAGCCGGAGCTGGAAGTGATTCACGGTGTCTGGAGGACGGCGGTCCAACACCGGCCCAATTTTTTAATCAATCTGTTTCTTAATGTCAGTAAAATCACAGCCGGCTCTCATCCTTCCTCTTCTTACCAAAAGCTTCAGCAGGACTGAGATTCTGGTGAGAAAAGATGGAACAAACAGAAACAGCGGTTCTGAAAATTCCTGGCCAGAGCCGGCTAAAGCCTTTTTGGGGCCCAAGGCAGATTTTAATTTGGGCCCTCCAAACTATATAACCATTCAGTATTTGCTTTTTTCACAATGAAAATTTTTCAGCTCCAAATTTTGACATTTTCCCACCAAATAATTTTATTTCCAAAAATGTTTGTCATTTTTTCACCAAATTTTAACTTTGTTTCCACAGAATTCTAGTTTTTCTCTACGGACAAGTTGGAATACGGGCTTTGCGTTTCAAGATGGCCGCTCTTCGCACCAACATTAGTAAGGTGTGGTGGAAACATGTTTATTTTATAAGTTAAATGTGTCAAATTTTGTCTTTAATCACTCTTAAATTTAATGCCTGTAGCTTTAAAGTGAAAAAATGAAAAGAGGTGTCTGCTTATGAAAAGGAAAGCTTAAAATTATGTTTATAAAAGTTTTGTGAACAATGTTAAAGTGTGTTGTGAGGCCTGGACAATAAATTGTCTGAGAAGTTATAGTCATAATGCAAGAACACATTCTGGACGATCAGTAAACTTCTAATTTTAATTTAGCACTGGAACTGGACAACATTTTAAATATCCAAAACAAAACCAACAAATAAAATGAATTATAAAGTCTCTGTAAATAAAATTATTCTTAAAAAAACCGCCAGACTGAAAACTTTTGCCATCCAGTTTCTGGAGGAAAGAGAAAAACAATACAAATTGCTGAGCTTGTTTTAGTTTGTTGCAGCGTTGTAACGATGTCATCCGCATGTGGGAGTCAGAAGGTAGACGAACCTTTTGACTCGGCCCTTTCCTCCCTTCTCAATATTTATCCAGAAACAGTCTGCCTTCAGAAACGCTGAGCGATCTGAAACAGCTGAGAAATGTGGCAGCTCATAAAACCCGCCAACGAGAAGTCTGAGGTCCGTTTGATGCGTGCATTCCTTCGCCGCGGTTTTTTGGTCACATCCTGGCGACTTAAATTAGTGCTCAGAACTTCAAGAGACCTCGATCTAAACGAAGCCCTTTGCACAAACACTAACAGACAAGCAGATTTTATGTTTTTATCTCTGACTCAGTCCGACTCTCTAACCTGAACCCACTTCAACCCACTTTCATCTCAGAGCAAGCGAAGCCGCCACAACGCGACTGAGGAGCAGCTTTTCGTCAGCACACAGTTACACAGAAGCGTTTAGCCGCTGTAAAACACGAGGAGTTTCTGTCAGACGGCAGACAAACGCAGGCCGGTCGTCTTCGGATCGCTGCAGATGGCGCGTTTATGTGTGCTTAGAGTTGGAAATACCAGCGAATCCTCCTGCTTTTACACTCTTTTCACACTTCCCCTGTTTTCGACCTAAAATAGCCTCTCGCTAAATGACTCACACGGCTGAGTAATTCATATTCTCTCGCAGATAAACGTTGTTTTAGTTGTTTCTCTGCTCGCGTGATGAAGGACTTTTTCGCAGATTCTGTGAAAGTTGCCAAAAATGTTTCCAAAACATTTCTGCTATGCTAGCATACATGTGAAAACGCACCGATTTTGGTGAATTTGGAAAATTTGGTGGAAATTTCAGGCATTTACACATCACAGTAGAAGATTAATCTTTAAGTAAAAGGGATAAAAACCGCATTTAATGTAGTTTAAAAGAACAACAGTGTGTATTTTTGTCTAATTTCTAGAGAAAATATCTCCGTATGTTTGAATTAAGACTACACTAATTTACAAGTAACTTATTACCAAGCTACAGGAGCTTATTTTAGGTAAATTTTTCCCTAATATTGATGAAAAGTTGTAGTTTCAATAGCAGATTACTTCACTTTTAAGAAAAATTTCTTTTAAATAAAATAATCTACTTTTCTCATTAATATTAAGAATTTATTGACCTGACACAAGCTCCTATATCTTGTTAAACTCGACAAAAATGCTTGGTAAGATTTTTTGCTTTTGCAGTAAAGCAAGTCAGTTGGTAAGTTTAAAAAAAAAAAATGAAATAAAATAAAAATTTGTACAACTGGACCAGAGTCAACCACAAAGAGCTAAAATCTGCAAATATTTCAAACAAAAACATTATTTTAATAGTTAATGCACATGAAAATGTAATGTTATAAATAAAAACTGATTTTGGACAAACCTAAAAGCTACAAATGTGCTTATTTTTGCTTTTGCGGGTTCAGCCAATCAACTCTAAAGAAAAAGAAAGGCGCTCCGGGATTGGCTGTTTTTGTAATGTTAGCCAGCAGCAGGTCAAGTCGCTTCTCAAGCTAAATTTTCTTTCGGGGTTCAACGATAAATTGGGCCCGATTTCCTTAATTTTTGGCGATCGGATGAAACTCGCATAAGAAACTGGTCGTATCTACTTCAGCTAAGGTCTAAAAATCAGATTATGTCCTCGTTTGCTCTGCAGCAAGAGACAGACAAACCTGCCCACCACGTCACGTTTCAAACCAACTTACTGCTGCTGAGCAAAACAATTAATAAAAATGAAAATGATCGGTGGTGGACCAGGAAACTGCAGTTGGTGAAACACTATTGGGAATATTTTAGATATGCTCCAACATATAACACACTGTCCAATGTGTTTTATGATTCGTGTGAATGTGATTTTATAGTTTTTATTTTAAGAATAATCCTGATTGTGGCACTCTGGGGTTGTTTATCTTATTTTGTGGTTATAAAACAACTTTACAACAAATAAAATTCAAAAACCAAGAATGCTTGGCATTAAAATACACCATCTGATTTTTGATTCATGCCCAATTTCCTTTCTCTTGCTTAAAGCAAAAATCTGGGGTAGACTTCTATATATCATAACAGAAAAAATACCCACAAAAATCCTCTTCAACTTCAAAAATAGCTTCAGGAATCTACATTTTTTATTAGATATGCAAGAATAGAAGTACAGAGAGCCACAAAGTGCTGCTTCAAGCACAATCATGCAGCTTAGAGGATGTGGAAAAGTAAAAATAAAAAGTGCAATTCATGCCAGTTTCCACAAAAATACTAGCTAATTCTTTCTTTTTAAATTATACTAGTTATACTAAAAAAACGACAATGTCAATAAAGTGATCATATTCACAGTGAAATGTAATTTTCTAATCGCTCACACCTTAAAAACTAGAGTAAAAGCTGCAAGTACAAAACATTTCCTTCAAAGCAAGCTGCAGGAATCGCACAGAACCAGCTACAAACAAATAAACCAGGCCAAGCAGCAGGAGCAAGAACCAACTCATCCTTCACCTTCGAGCCGAGACAGAGAAATCCTGCCGGGAAATTAAAACCATGGCAAAAAACTGCAGAAATTTGTTCCCATTTGAGGAGTCTTAATCCCTAAGACAGACGAGGAAAACGGCGCTTCCACCCCCTGCTTTCCTAGACGGTTCAGGGAGCTTGAAGGATGAAATGAGATTTTATGGAGTTAGAAGTGAAATATTATGCTTCCTCTAGCAGGCTAGGATCTATGGGCTATACAAAACATATTCATCATATTTAACACAAGATTTATAAATCAGTAGATTATCCACTGATTTAAATTGAAAATAAACATTTAGAATTAATATTTAAACCAAAAAATGTTGGGGTCCGAATAGAAAACCAAGAGGAACTCCTGAAATTAAAAGTCTGAATATCACATGAAATCTAGTTCCAGTTATAATATCGGTAAGGAGAGGTCTAAAGAACATGTTAATTACATATTTTTCACAAAAACATTCCTAGATAATGAGATTTTAGTCTGATTAGTTCTGTAATTTTTATGTTTTAGGGCCTCTGTCACTTTAAATACTTGCAGTCTGCTGCTGGCCACGCCCCCAACTCAACATTTACACTCACGCATGAAAATGGCTGCAAACAGATGCACAACTATACATCCGTACATCTTTCATAAGCATTAGTAGAGCCTCCTGCACAATCAACAAGAATGCAGCAACTGTTTCTGGATGGTAAGTCAACATCAAAACACACATCTTTTCCAGCAGCCATTGTACAGCACCTACAGCGGTAAAACCAGCTGACCAAATGCGTTGGAGCTCTGCTTTGGTTGCTAGGTAACGGGGTTTGGCTTGGCTGGGGTTGCTACAGTGCCCGCCCGTTGAAAGTGACTTAATTTTGACGTTTCTGAAATGGCTCAGTTTCCAGACATCAAAAATATTAGCTTATTGCCTAAAAAATGGCTGGATGGTTTTTTTTATTTAGCAGTTGGGCTGATTTTAGAAACAGCAGAAACTCATGAGGAAACACAAAGACGTGAAAAATATACATTTTGCATAATAGATCCCCTTTAAATCACTGGCAGATTATTTACAAGTTGATCTGGTAAAACCAGCTGACCAAAGTGCTGGAGCTCAACTTGGGTTGCTAGGTAACGGGGCTGCGCTCAGCTGGGGTTGCTAGGTAACCGTACAGTGTCCGTCGAATAAGTTTTTGAAACGGCTCATTTTCCATAAAACATCAACTTATTGCCAAAAAACCGGTTGGTGTTTTTTTATTTAGTGCTTGGACTGTTTTTAGAAGCAGCTGAGATTCTAATGGAAATACAAAAATGTGCAAAAATGTGAATTTTGCTTTAAAAGCAGAAAGTAGTGGAAAACTGCTGGTTTACGACCGATGGTTTTCTTCTTGCTGTACAGATAAATGGCCGACAATCTAATCACTTTAATCGAAAGTGCCACATCCCGACTCAGGCTGGGTAACCCGACGCTTAGGAAAACACAGAAAGCTGTCTGAATCCCGAGCAAAGCAAAAACCTCTCAGGCAGCACCTGAGAGGTTTAGGAGGAAAATGGCGCTTTGTCAACAGACACTCAATCCACACCTCTCTGAAGTGAGCTAAGGCAAAGCAATAAACACAACGTCACTTCCAATACGCTGTGACACGCGCGAGTCTCCGACAATATTCACAGGCAGGCTTAAATGCAGGAGACTTCCTCCCTGAAAACATTTGTTTTTAATTATCCCACTGTGTTCAGGAGCAAACTTTGAGACTCCAGCAGGGAGAATCGCTGACAGACGGACAGAGAGGAGGATTTGGAGGCTGAGAAACATGAGAAAAATGTAACCGCCCGCTGGTGTTTGGACTTAATGGCGAACATTTGAAAAATAAACCTAGTTATATGGAAATGAGCCCATTTGAGGAATTATATTTTCAATCATACAGACATAAACACCCAAATTATTCTTGTTTTCTTTAAGGAATCCCACTTCTGGAGCTCCAAGCTAACAATTTACCATCATAATTGACACGCTGGGAACAGATTTTACAGGAATGGCGTGTGATTGATTTAGGGTTATGAAGCCTATATTCTCACGAGGAACAAAAGATATCCTCCTTATGGTAAAATCTGTTAACACCAACACAGCATTTCTCAAAATGAAGGCGTTCATTTGCAGCTCAGATGTTCTCCGTCGGGATGGTGTTTCAGCAGAGTGACGACTTTCTGTTATCTATCATCCTTATATGAACCATAAAAAGCGCCAGAACAAATTTCAGTCCAGTTTCTCCCTTCAACACTCATGAAGATGAATGTTTTCATTTCCTCAAAGCCTGATGAGCTCCAGTAATTCAGTAGCCTGATTCATTATTAACTGAAAAGTTGGAATAATAAAGTTTCAATGACATGGAGCACAGAGCGTTAATAGTAGCTATAGCCCAAATATTTGTGAATCTGATATAAATCAACGCCATCTTTCGTCTTCATCTTATCTGGGTTCACTGGGACAACTGGTCCAAGATGAAAACCCAAACATTGCAGACTCCAAGGCCTTTCCAATCGATGTCTAGCTCCCATTGCAGGGTTCCCCCCAGTGCATTATAAGCCTGGCGGGCCACCAGGCTTTATGTGACCCCACCAGGCTAAACATTACTTATTTATTTAAGTCTTTTAAAATGTTTGCATTTTTTAAGACCTCATACTTGATGTCCAGGTATTAATCTTCCAATCTTTCAATAACACATCATTATTAAGTTTTAAGATCTATAAGAGGGGCTAAAATCCATGATTAGTTGAAACTGTTAATGGTTTTTCTCTTCTAAAGAGGGCTGAGACGTCTCTTTTCTTCAGCCAAAATTGGCTCTTTGTGTTTGAAAATAATTTTTCTGGTGCTTTCTGCAACACCTTTTGATGTGTTTTGGGTTGTCATGGCTTTTCCCAACTCTGTGGGAGAAGCAACAAGCCAAAAATCAAAGCTGGAACTGACAAATGGAAAACAAATGTACAGTTTTAAGTGCGTTTCAGTGCTTCTCCATTGGCATCGCTTAATGAAAGCCCAAAGTGTTGGGTTGACCTCAGAGACGTGGGTCACCAGACTGAGTATATTCCAGCATCTATGCTTTTAATATCTGTTTATGCCTCCTACATGTTTATCCGTCTCATCTTTCCACTGGATCCATGTGAATAATATTCGGTTTCTGCAGCTGGAGGTCAGTCGGTGGCCTTTCTTACCCAGACAGACGTTCTTTCACAAGCCCAGCCACAGAAAGGCTTTATTGTCCGTCTCTGGCTACTGAACAACCGCCGCTCCGCTCCACTGAGGAAGAGCTTCCTGTCACACATGTAAGGAAGGACAGAGTCGCCCAGGCTGCTCATCCTCCCACAAGGAGGTCGGGACGCAGCTTAACCTGCTGATTGACCTCCGACCCCTCGGTATCCTGACAGTGACCTCATGTTAGGCTGCCATCTTGTTTCCGTGGAGGATTTGAATGGGAGTTGGATCAAACCGAGTGAAGTTCGGTCACGGTCTTCTGATATCAGATGCAGGTTGTTAAAACTCATAAAAGAAGATTTTATATGGAGTTCATCAGAACAGAAAATAGATTTTTACCACAATTCAAAAGAAATGTGGTTTTCTTTTAGATCAAGTGAGCAAAATACGGACATAACAGGAACATGAAGGAATCTTCATGAATGTTTTTTCATGATTTATTATTATTTATTTGGTTAAAAATAGCACCTTTAATGCAAAGCTCATACTTTTAATGCAAGTTTCCATTGCATCAAAATGTCATTATTTGGTGTGGAATAATGGTCCATAATAATAGTCCATTATTGACCATTATTTGGTCAATAATGACCAAATAATGGTCATTATTGACCATTATTCAATAATGGTCAATATTATTGAATAATATTGACCAAATAATGTCAATATTTGGTCAAATAATGTGACCAAATAATGTGATTATTTGGTAATGTTATTAACAATAATGCATATTCTTGTGTTTATTATTTGGCCATTGTTTATTAAATAATGTCATAATTTGGTAATTTTATTACTAAATGATTTTATTACCAATAATGTCATTGTCATTATATACCAATCACAATTATTATCATTATCTACTACATAATGGCATTTTATTATTTGGCAAACAATGACATCTTAATGCCAAATAATGCAAAGTTGACACTTTTAATGTAACTTTTAGAGGAACTTTGCATTAAAGCGTCATTATCACTTCATGACAACAGCTGTAAACATTCATGAAGACTCCTACAACAGAGGTTATATCATGTTTATGACAGTGTTGTGTCAGTCTTATGCAGACCCCTTCAAATAAACGTTACTACATTTTGTCTTGAAATGTATAACGGCTTTTCTATCATAAAGTCTGTGAGACGGTTTCCATTGTGGTCCGAATTCACCTCCAGTTACCGAGGTTTTTAGCTCCAGCCTGTTTGGGCCGGAGCTCCGTCACGAGTCCAGCTGTTCGTCCTGACATAAGTCCCTTTGTCACAGCTGGGGGTGGGCAGACATCTGGACTGCATCAGCGACGCAGGCTGTAAATCCTGCGATTGCTGCTGATGGGTGACGCTGCTGAATGAGTTTCCCAGAAAACCCCGTCCTCGTTAAGAGTCAGATCTGCTGCGTGTGAAATGCTGCGCAACGGACCCAAAATTCACTGCAAAAACACAAAATATTACCAAGTAATTTTGGTCCAGTTTCTACTGCTAATATCTTATTACACTTGAACATTTCAGTAACATTTCAGCAGGATTTAGAAGCTTTTTTTAGCTCAATAATTTCTTAAAAATACTCGTTCCATTGGCAGATTATTTCACTTATAAAATGGGGGAAAAAAATCCTGTTATAAACAAAACAATCTGCTAGTGGAACAAAAACCTTTCTATCAAAATTAAGGAATTATTGACTCATAAACTGAAAATAAGTTACTTCTAAGTTAGTTTTGTCTTATTTCAAGTGTTTTAAAATATTTGCACTAGATGGTAGACCAAAAATACTTGGTAAGATTTAGATTTTTTGCAGTGTATTTGTGATTTTATTGCTTATTTCCAGGCGTGTGGGCTTTTATTTTGGTGCATCCTTTTTCCCAGATCTCCGAGTGGATTCACATAGTTTGCAGTCGTAATTGTTTGAAAAGCAATTCTAAACAATATTCCTTTAAATAAGAGAAACAAAAGCAGCATTTATATTTTCCTCTTCCTCCCATTGGACAAACATTTGCTGCTGAAAGAGAAGAGGCAGCTGGTGAAAGTCTTTGTGCTGCAGCGTTTTCCCACTGTTTTGACTCCGATCTGGGGAATTTCATAATTACATTTGCTCCTAAACTCAATTTCAGCTTCAAGTCTGGAAACTAAACACAACAAGCATAAAGATTGGTGTGTTTGCATTGTTGTCTTGCATAGTAGTGCTGAAAAAGGCATGTAGGAATTTAAATTGCATCAATATGGAAGTGTTTTTTAGGAGCTGATGAATCACTTCCAAAGGTTGTTGTCATACATTCATGTTTATGATGAAACGTGGATGCATGTCTTATATCTAATGGTTTGGTTTTATTGGAGTGGAAGCAATATGGCGGCTGCGTTCATGTGTCTTTTGACAGACAGAACCAGAACTCCGGCTGCGCAAAAGTCTAAAGTTCACCTTCATTTGTCAAACCCAGCAGAGGAAGGCAGAGCATATGGTGAACAGACGAGAAAAAGGAAAAAAAGAAAAGAGGGATGAAAACAGGACAAGTGCAGATGGAGTTCAGAGCGAGAATAAAGAAACGTGTCAGAAGAGCCTGAGGCAGCAGCAGAAACAGTGAGAGGACTGTCCCAGAGGTCAGAGGTCAGGCTGACCACAACAACCCTGACAGACACAAAGCTTAAAGTCTGGCTCCTCTAACCGCTTTAGGCCTCAGTTCTCTACACATCAGTTCAGAGAGTGACGAATGTTCTCCATCCGGTTGCTACAAACACTGATCGTCACGTACGACACAGAAACCTCTGGAGACACCGAGCGCAACTTTTAACGGTGGTAAGATTTCAACTTTTAACGGTGGTAAGATTTCAACTTTTAACGGTGGTAAGATTTCAACTTTTAACGGTGGTAAGATTTCAACTTTTAACGGTGGTAAGATTTCAACTTTAGTCTTATGTTAAAGACTAAGAGCCGTTTCTCGTGCTAGCGCTAGGCTAACATGTTTGTTTTGGTTGTCTTTACCCAGAAGGCCCTGCGCTGTAGTCCACTTCCTGCTTTTGGAGCAATCGCCAGTCCGTTTTGCGTTCACATAAGAATTCAAACAGATTTCACTTCAACTGAACCGAACCGAGGCTTGTAGACATCCATCCATCCATCCATCCATCCATCCATCCATCCATCCATCCATCCATCCATCCATCCATCCATCCATCCATCC
>CAEFZY010049777.1:0-28168 GCA_903066815.1 Brachyrhaphis roseni
GGTAAACTTGTTAGCATGTTATTTATGCTATAGTTATTTGAATAACTCTTAATATGTTATGTTAACATACCAGGCACGTTCTCAGTTCGTTGTTTGTCATGTAACGTTAGCATACCGTACAATTATTCAGCCTGTTGTTGCCTCTATTCTATTTTTATTTTAAATTGCCTTTCAAGATGACATGTCTGTTCTTGGTGTTGGATTTTATCAAATAAATTTCCCTCAAAAATGCGACTTATACTCCGGAGCGACTTATAGTCCGGAAAATACGGTACATGCTTCCATTATTTTAAACATGTAAAAGGAGCACCTTTCATGACACTTAAAACTCACATAATAGGCATACTATAAATAGTGAAGACATTCATCTGGCTCCTGACATGGAGCCAAAGGACATCATGGGCACAATCATATTTTATTGTCCAACTTTTAAACCCCAACAGAGGAGGGTTTTATTTGAACTTTTGTCTCGTCTGTCATTTTACTATTTCTTTTATTTTTTTTCTGCCCACATAATCTCTGAAAAATACTAAATAACAGCTCTAATGCTTTTTATAAGCCCACTATCTTTAATATCCAGATAGATCTGTATGTGTGTGTGGCTATTTGTGCTTTAGACTTTACTCATTATTGAAACAAAAAAAGTTGCCTTTGCAACTCACTTTTTGGGGGGTATTTTATTATTTTGAAAAGATTAGAGGCGATAAAACACTGTACCAGAGACAATTTCGCCCAGTGTGGAGGTGGTTTGAAGAATGCCTATGATCACTTTGCCTGTTGATTTTTCACTTTGACTAATACATCTGCAGGAAAAGAATTATTATTAAAGTAGGATGGGTTCCTTTGCAAAGTCTTGAGGAAATTAAGAAAACAAACATCAGTGATAAATGGCTTTTGCTTTTGATGTCATTTTAATACAAAAAAATCTGCACATTAATACTCAGTCCCACAAATGCACTCTGCTTCTTCAGTGCCGTTCTTAATCACCTGCCTGTGTTTCTCCTCCTATTCCAGCAAACCTCAAGATGAGTGATTGTAAACAGGTGCAGACTCCTTCAGAAAAAGTCCTCATTTTGCACAATGAATATGTAATTTTGTGGCACAAATCTTTAAAAAGATAAATTGTGATTTGAATGCCTCTTCTGATGCGTGTCTCTCATGATGCTGAGAGTCACCAAAAGAAATTTTTGCTATGTCTGAGCACATACTGACAACACAGGATTCTTAATTCTTTTGATTCTCCAAGTTTCAGGAACAGTGTCCTTACTGGACCTTGTTTACTGAGTTCAACCATGTGCAATGCTTTTATATACACAGTAAAAGGTTGTGACTGCAGTCCAGCAATTTATTTTAGTGTCCATTTTTAAGTTTTTAAAATTAACTTTCTATTAGCACTATAATATTTGGTTCTGCTTTCAAATCAGCAAGGACATCAGCTTTGCTGCAGTCTTGTTATCATTTCAAGAGCATAGCAAAAATCATTCATAATCATTGGATTTTACTATTAAGATAGTTTTACTTTTCAAATTAATAGTTTGAACAAAGGATGGTTTGACAAATTTATATTTATTGGGCTGCAGGAGGTCTGGTCAGTTTTAATACAGCACATTCTATCTGAATGTGTTAAGTAACAATATCATGCACAACATTCGGGAAAGACATCATCACATTGTCCTATGTTTTGAATGACTGTTTTGTGACAGTAATGACTATCATTTTCAAAAATCACAGTTTATGATCACCTGTTGTGTAACCTGCCATTGTCGCTTCTCAAATGATTCTCTGACCAGCAACCCAGAAGCTTGTGTTGCTTTACCTTGCTTTTATTTGTTTATATTCTTACGTTTTCTTTATCCCAAAGGAAACTCGGGGCAAGTAAAGGAACTGGAGATGGTATGTTCTATTCCTGTCTAATGAGCTAGCTTATAACATAATGTAATGTTATTACTTATAATAATATAATAATAATAATATATTTTCTAAATAGGATTAATCTTTTTACAACCTTATATGTAAACAACTCTTTGCACTTTTCTTTTAAAAGTAGGCTGCTGGGAAATAGTAGAAAAATAATAAAAGCCAGCTTTAAATCTAAAATCCAAGATGAACATTTATTTTTTTTCATTTTAGCTAAGCCTTCCACAAGTCAACAACTGGAGCCAGATTCTTTCAGTATTCATATTTTTCCTTTAGATTATTATTATTTTTTTTTTTCAGTGAAACTGTACAAGGGTTGAAAACGTATTGAAAAGATTTCTCATGTTCTCCTTTTAGTTCACAAACACCTGGCAATTTAACTATAAGGCCCAAATTAAAAGTATTATGTGAAAGATGCTAAAGAATTCAAAGAGTAAATAGCAGCCAGGTGCTGCTTATCTACACACAGTTAGATAAGCAGCACCTAACTGTGTGCTGCTTATCTAACTGATCATCAGAAAGTGTATCCACCTGCAATAAAGCAAAAAAAAATTTCAGTTTGCAGATTTAAAGCAGTGATGCCCTCAATGATCTGAAAGAACCAAACAGATGTTACTCATTGAACTGAGGTGTATGATGAGGCCATTTCCAAATATAAGTCAGAAATACTCAGGGCTGTTTCATCTTCCAAGGAATGAACACTGAAGTCATTTTGTCCTAAAGTCAGGAAGCGTAATGCTCAAATAAATCCCAGTCACTAAATGAGGTCTAAAACTCCACAGGCCTCACATTCTATATTTCATGTTAAATTAAGGGCATGGATAAGATTAGGAAAAATGAATGCCAAGTGAATGATAAGTTTAACTTAACTGGATCAAGTAACAGAAGGAAGTCTAAATTTCCAAAGAAGCCACTCAATAAGCCACAACCATGTACATAGGATTTGTACTGCGATGATAAACAATTTCTACATTCACAAAAGTATGCTAGATTGTTGCCCACCTCTCTAACATTCCAGTCCAAGAAAAAGAAGGCTGAAAAGGAAAAGAGTCAATATTAATAAATACTTCGAAATTCACACGAAAAAAACAACATTGTTGAAATCAGTCAGACAAATTTTTTCAATATCAGTGAAAAAGGCAAAATAAGAACAGACAGTAGGTGATGACTTAAAATTATAGCCATTAATTGTAATTCCATAAGTTATTACACAAGTTGCTAAGCAAAAAGTGGCCCAGTTTATTTACAATATTTACTTTGTGCTGTTGGGAATAAATAATTCTGTGTTTTCCTCTTTTTGTTTTAGCTATTTGCATGCTAGTATATACACACACACACACACATAGAGCACATGCTTGCAAAGCTAAGGTTAAAGGAAATGACATGCCCTCTTTAGGGCGTTGCTTAGAGAGAGCCCAACAAAAGAAAGTAGAAACTACTGTTAAGTGCCATTTTGCTATGTTAGCCCATAAAGATACCATGACAAATGATACATGGAATTTATCAATTTAACTCACTGACTCTTCTTCAACCTCATACATCAAGAACCTAAATGGAGAAAGGATAATTCTCCGACAGTGCTCATCAATGACATCTTCAAGTTAGACTCTAGGTTGGACACTTAATATATAGCTTCTGTATAAACTGTTCTATGATAGTCCAGTAATACAATAATAATTTTACTTATGTTATTAAAAACACACACATTTCAAGGCAGTGGTATTACTTTGCAATGTGAAATTATAACGATAAGTGTAACACTTTTTTGGGGTTAAGTTTTGCAATTGGCAAAATACACCTGCACATAAAAGGGCAACAATTACAAATGGTCAGAAGGATTAAGGATGTTACAACTTGTAGATTAGCTTTTCATGAGGACTGGAGATGGTCCAGCTTGTTGCTCTGGAAACAAAGTCCGCATGCCAATGATCTGATTCAAACAAATAACACTGAATAACAATGAATTCAGGAAACATTTTTTTTCCTCAAGAAAGAGTCCTAAAGACTTTCCCATCACATTTATTCTAGTTGGTTGCAGTCAGAACAGAAGTCACATCATATGCACTAACTTTACAAAAATCCTATTATTACACCTGCTGCTTTTTTGGTATTTGACTGGGACAGTCAGTTTTCTCCTCAAGTTGTTAGATGGAGTGTTCAGTCTGATATTTCCTGAGATGCACAATGTGTGCTGCGCTACAACTGGACAACTGACTTACCAGAGACTGAATAATGTGTTTTTTCTCCATGTGTGAATTAAACATTTTGGCAAGGCTTCCTCCCAATAAGCAATTGATATGTGTCTTATTTTTTATTTTATGTATATAAGAAAGTCAGTTCACTTTTTTTAGAGTTGAAAAATAAAATCAGGTAATTAACTTTTTTTTTTGAGGCACTACTATGGAAATCACTAACTGCAAATGTTTATTATATTGGGAAACACTATACACATATAATTTTGCAAAACAACCAATGAATTAATTTGTAGCAAGGTTGAGGGCACATTATTCAAATGCTGAAAAACAGAATGGATTAAAAAGCTGAATGTCAGTGAAGAATACCCTCTGAGTAAGTTTTTGTTGGACAGAAAGAGGAAAGACAGAATTGCCTTCAACAATATGAATTTGAGTGTAAAAGGTGAAAAGAAATCAGCATAAAGACATTTACTGATGTGTAAAAGTTGTAGAAAAGCATTTGGGGATGATTAGCTAAACTAACCAAGCCTTACTTGCAACTTTGTGTGTCTAGATTAAACTTGGACAAAACCAAGGTGCTAGAAAAGTCCAACTTACAACATATTTTTGTAAGTTTCTTTGTAAGTCAAATACAGGACTTGGGCAACCCTTATTTTCCTTAAAAAATATCCATGTGTGTCGAGATTTTGTTCTCAGAGTATAATGTTGTTCGTTTTTTATGGGGTTACTCCAAAAACACGAAAGTTAATTCATGTTGTTTAAATACACTTCAGACATGACAAGTATGTATCTGTGTTTTGGTCTTTCACGTTAACCATTTGGTGTACCTGAGCAGGTACACCAAACTGTAGACCAGTAGGAGGAGATACCTTCACCTGTCCACTTCCCTACACTGAACCAGAATAAGTTGGTAGAGAAACATAAATGGGTAGACTACAATGTAGTGCATTGTACTAACCACTACATTAAGACTTATAATGAAATGGGGAAAACAACCCTAAAGCAAAATTGAAAGGAAGAAGTCCAAATTTAAGCACATACTGACAAATTCTGGGATTGTTATAAACAGGTGTAGCGAGAAAATCCATGTAAACCTAAATGTTGACAATTTATTTCATTTTTATATTATGGCGCTCATATGTAGCCAAAACCCTGTCAAACACCATGCCCTTCCTGGCATTTCTCTAATTTGTTACTTGGCCTTTCAAATGTTGGTTTAAGGGGACAGCAATGAGCAAATCATTTAATTTAAGTAGGACTGTACAGCAAGTGTAGAAATCAGGCAGACAGGGAAATGTCCCAGATGTTATGTTTTAGATGATGAATATGCAGAGGGAGTGAGACTCTTGGCAGCTGGCACAGGTTCATTGCCTTCTTTCGGATGGCCTCATTCCTGTCAGAGCCCCAGCCACACAATGTCTGTTTGCGGAACTAAAAATAGTGACAGAGGCAAAGGAACACTGGAGAATTGTGTTCCCAAAAGACTGACGCTGGCCTGAGAGCACTCATGTGAGCTGTACTGCCACACACCACAATGCTTTTTTAAACACTGTAATGTACAGGAAACAGTAAATGCATTCCTAGATTAGTCAGTGGGAAAAACAATACATGTTTTTTCTGAAAGCTTTGTCCTTAGATAACTCCCTCTTGAACAATAAAACCGCTGCAAGTTTTAAGTTTTTGATGGTAATTTTATACCGAAGGGATGACTGTCAGGCTGTCAACCATCTGCAGTCGTGACTGCCTGCAGCTCCCTTTCACTGGATTTTCACAGTAGTGGGCTTTCCTCCCATTGTTGCCGCTTCCATGCCATTTATGTACCACCTGCTCTCAAGTGTGAATACTGCAGACAGCTGTAAAATGTCCAGCTGTCCAAGCTTTGCTGCTACAGGGGTTTTTAGGAATAGAAGGTGCTTTTTCAGGTCAACTTAAGATTTTAAATGGGTATTCTTAACAGGAGAGACAGTAGCTTTCTCCTTGTTTCCCTCGTTTCTGCAGAGATTGTCTCTTTCATTGCTCACAAACTGTTTCAAGGCGTTTGCCTGCTCAATGTTTTCTTAACTGTCTTATATAGATAAAACAAACATTTGGGAAGCCCTTAAGTATTTTTTTTATGGTAAGTCAATACTGTTCATCTTCACAATGGTACATTCTGATTGATCTAAATCGTACAACGTTGTTCATGTTTTAAAAACGTAGACCTATATTTAGAATTATCAAAATGTGCCAATAATCCTAAATGTAGTTTGAAAGTTAACTTGCAGAGGGTGTTGCTTTCAAAATGTCTTTGGAGAAATCTAAGACTACGGCTACAAGCATTATGTATACATAGTGTGCAAGTAAAAATAAAACAAAACAAAAACCACTGAGCTTAGCATGAAAATACCATCATTATTCAAGAGAACACAAAAACATTTAGCATCAGAATATTTACAGAGATCATTCTCCTTTGCTCACCATGCAGAATATGAAGAATTGGAAAATTCCAGCAAAGTCAAAACAAAAAGCTTGACAGTAAACAAACAACAAGGATGAACAAAAAATGTGAAATATGAAACAGTGAGGCTCAGTATAATGTGATTCCAAAGGTGTTTTTTAAAGTATATAGAGCAGACCCAAAAGAGTATATGTGGTGTTCTTTTATTTTTTAGAGTGATGAATAATTCAGCAATCTCACAGCATGATATTATAGCACATGTATTTAGGAACATGAAGTCTTGTTCTATTTTTGATGCATTTTCAAATTCTCAACATGGAACAAGGCCAAAAAGGGAAACCTCCTGTTGTTCCAATTGTGGAACTGGAATTCTTGAGTTTTGCTCATCTGAGTCACACCAAGAAGGGTGATATGATTTCTTTGAACCCAGAATATCATGTCACAATTCAGCATGGCTAAGAAAATCTGACAGAGACAGCAAACAGGTAACCAAATTTACTAATTTAAAAACTAAAAAAAATAGTTTGATAAAATTTGAGCACCACAAATATCCTTGGCTGGAGCTGTAAAGATGCTGGAGCATCTTTATTGATGCTCCAGCATCTGTAAAGACTCACCTGGTGTAAATAACATTTTTAGCTATTGGAATACCGCTTAAGAGAAATGTATTTAATCAAAGAATGTCATGATTTTGTGAGTATGTATTCCATCTTAAGTTGGGCTGCACCGATTGCAGTTTTCTGGCCGATCCCTGGTTACCGATCTTTAAAAAGCCTGACCGGCCGATTTTCATTTTGGCTGATATGAATTTTTTTTTTTGTCTGAAATTTCGCTAAATATAGCAAGAAAGTCACTGAGTTGGCAACAGTGGGGTGAATATTGTTAACTGCAAATGTGCAGACATGACCAGGTGGGCCGGTCTGTCAGTCACACCTCTCACTGCAGAGCAGAAGAGGACAGAGACTGATTTTTAAACCTTTGCTGACGAAGATAAGATTAGAGGATAAGCATCGGCCGATCACGATCCCCCAAAATGAAGGAAATCGGCACCCAGAAATCAACTGGTCGATAAATCAGTTGGCCAATAAATGTATCCTATATTATACATGTATATAATGTAAACAGAACTGCCAGAGATGCAATTAGTTTATAGCAAGTATGTGAATTACAGCTATTGTTAGTTCATGTTGTCTGGCATGTTTACTACTTCACTGTTGCAGGTACTGTAGGCTTACTGACCTTTTTAAATCCCTCTCAAAACATCAGATGCTCTGATTGTAGTATCACTTGGCTGTGTTGCACCCACTCAGTAGCAAAGGTTGCAGATTTCCATCCTTTGCTGCTTCCTGTTGATCTGCTTCATAGGTCTCATGTACCAAGACAAGATCTCAAATAGAGGAATTCGAACAGCCTGCTCTTCCAAAGACCTATGTTTCTCTCCACTATGTGTCCCCACTAGGTCTGTCATCTTGGAACTCATTTCTTGTTTTATAGTCACAGCATTAATTCTGTCTCGAGAGCAGAATCAGGTTAAGGGTTAGTTTGAAGGTATGTCAATTTATCAAACAAGGCCTTTGTACTTAAACTTATTTCTGCTCTTCATTAAATTTTTAAAAGATTTAACACAGATTGAAGAAGCTTCAAATTGCTTGTCAGTTTATATTTTGTCCTTCATAAGAACCTTGTATTTACAGAGGCATGCATGTTTTGAGGTCATCTGGATGCTCATACCTTGTTAACTTTTGAATTGTACAAATACTATCCAAATATGATTGCACTTGCATTATTAGTTGATAAATCATACAACAAAGAGGGTTCATAAAGGTAAAGTACATCTAAATATACCTCATAAAACCCCTCTGCAGCATTAACATGACTTATTATTCTCTGTTGCAGAATGGTAATGATATGCATGAAGCAAATTCTGATGTTCTGATGCAAATCTAACTGGGCTTTTAGATAAAGATCAAAGACTTCACAACCTTGCATCAAATTCTACCCCTCTCTTTCTTGCACATACACATAAACCGTGCATTTCATTTGATGCTTTGAACCACAGCGGGCCGCACACAGGAAAAACTTTTAGAAGGGCCTAAATATGAAGTGATGCAATTATCTGACACATCCTTCAATAGGTGAGACTTCACTCTTTTGCCTGCTTGAAGCTCTGTACTTGTGCCTCTCCGTTCTCCCCCAGTGCCGAATGATGAGGGTGCAGTGAGCATTAAAGGGCTCCTTTGAACAAAAAGATTCAATATGAAAAAGAATGAGATATTAGGCAGCAGGAGGGGATCGTAATGCCACTGTTCCCCCTCCCTTGAAGCTGTCATATAATTAGATAAAGGTGACACTCTGCGGTGAGTCCTTTCCTTTAGAGACTTTTATGTGACCCACAGGTCAGCACATGGGAAGAAAACCAGGCACCGAGTGCAGGTTGTTCCTACCTTTAAGTCAAGGTGACATCACCTCACAACAATGGAGGAGGAAAAATATCAAGGAACACAAAGAATACTGTACAAGGGAGATTTGGTGTTGGAAAAAAATGTCACTGTAACAACATGCCTGAAATTTAAATGCCTGCATAAAATGTAAAAGCAAGTTTCATTGTTTTCTATTATGTACAAGTTGCAACATTTTAAAAACGCTGGCAATTCGTTATAGAAAATACATTAGCCATTTTTGCTAATTTGATCTGACTATAAAGTGAGAATTTATTTGTGTGAATTTTATGACAAATGTATATGAACCACTCAGCTGAACTAGAGGGTTTATGCAATTTTTATTTAACTATCTCCTTATCACCAAATACTTTTTCCATTCAAATCAGAAGCTTTATATGCTTTAACAAAGCCACAAAAATCACCTGACATTGTTTGCTTTATTCTGACTTAAATCTTTCTTTTCCAAAACATCAAGTTATTGCATCTAAAATAACTCTCTTAACAGTAGATTTATTTTCGTAATTTTATTATGCACCAAAGCTTAGCATGATGAAATTTAATCAAATTAAGTCAAGCTATTTTTTATACCAACCCATGTTAAAAAAAAAATCCAGCTGAGCTAATAATGCGACAACTATTAGGGTTTTCAACTCATTTAAAAAATGTATTACATTTAAATATTACATTTTATTAAACACATTTTGATTTGATTCAGGCTTATTTTTCACTAAACTTTTTTGTGCACAAGTTTGAACAATGAAAAAAAGTCTACAATGGACAATAGGGTGTCACTGAGTCTTTGATGCTTGGCCCTCTCTTAATAATCAAAAGCAGAAAGGAAGATCTGTCATATTGGGAAGAGATTGGGAGCACAGACTTTTCTGAGACCTTTCTAAGGCTTTTCCCACTGATTTTCCTTCTTTTATTTAAAAAAAAGTTTTCCTAGTTCAGAGAGCACATAGAAGAATATGAGATCTGAAACAAAAAGCTGTTTTTAAATGGTATCTAAGGCTTGAGAGTTAAAAAGGGAAAATAAGTTTACTTTATGACTTATACACTTGAATTAGGGTTTTGGTTTAGAAAGGAAATGCACAGTGAAAATAAAGAAAAAGAAATGTATATTGCTTATCAGTTTGCAGGTTATTTTATTGAGCTTTTTGAGGTTTCACATACTGGAATATAATTTAAATATCCATTGATATCAAAAGAGATGAATGATGAAATAACGATTGCATGATTTATTAAACAAAACTGAGCCAAAAACCAAAGAAGCTGGATGTGATAAAAGTAGTTAAACAATATAACGAAGCTCAACCACCTTTTCAAGAATATCTTGGTACTGAACTTTCATGTAAATGTGGCCATGTCATTGTAAGGCCTGGAAAAAGTGCTATGTCATTGTTGTATTGATTAGGACAGGGCTCTTCCAAGAGAAAAAAAAAAAGAGATTACAACAATGTAACCATACTTACACTGCAGATCCTTTACATTGTAAACATGACAGGACTTGACATTTCACAAAATGCATGTTTTTTATGTTAGGGTACATGCGAACAATGACTTAGAAATCCACTGTGAAGAAAGCAGACTGAAATACCTTAAAAAGATTAAAATGAAATACAGTAAATATATCATGCCAGTATGCTAAAATCAACTTGTCCTCTAAAAAGGATAGAAAGTGTTGGGTAAATAGAGATGGCAAAGAGTAAAAACTTTCTGAGACTCTGGCAAAGAAATAACATTTGAACAGTTACAATCTCAGATGAACAAGACTGGCATAGCTGAATGGCAGAGCTGATGATATACACTCAGGCTTTTTTCTATTTACGCCCTAGCAGTATAGTTTGCCAAACATTCATTGGACAATCTGACAAGCCTCAAATTGACGTGAGTCTTTGTGACAAACACTGTGACCAAGATTTTATTAGAACTATCTTGCACAGTGCCACACGCAGTAAACTTATATTTCTTTGCTGTGGCGCTGCTAACTTAAAAAATGCTTGAGGGAGAGGTCACTGTCACAGTTTTAAGAAAAGCAATGCTGACTTTGGATAAAAGGACGCAAGACTTCGTGTTCTGCTTTTACCTTTTCACTTTGGGTTCTGCAGATGAAACAATGTTCTTGCTGTACAACTGAACAAGTAGTTGTTTAAACATGTGTGACACCTTATTTATTTATTTATTTATTTTCTAGATATGTAAGAATATAACTTAAATATTAGGGGAACTGCATTGCATAGCAATTGATTAAATGCTATCTCAAGCATTTAATCAACTAAACCCAGAGTGCAGTCTGGACAGGTCACCCGTCCATTCCAAAGGGTTTTATTTTCATCTCATTTCTCCTGGTCAAATTAACATGTAACAGCAACTTATATTGCAAAATTTCTGCACTTGAAATGTGAGTCACAAGGTGCCTTCAAGGCAGTCTCAAAGCTGAGTTCTCATCCTTGTGAGCCAGGTTTCGTTCCAGCTTACATGTATTACGACACAACTAAAGAACTGCATTACATACACCACCAGGAAGATAAAGAGAAAGATAAATACTGTAGTTCCTGAAAATGGTTCACTTTTTAGAACATTTTAGTTGTACATGTGCATCTCAAAACTCTGAAAGTAATATTTGTTCTCTCTATAAAATAATTTTTTAGGGCATCAAATAGAATTTGTTGTAGAGATTATGAAAATTCAGTAAAGAAAGAAAACTTTGCAGAGTTAGAGTGATGTATGCAAGTCTTTTCTAATACCTCAATTTCTTTGAACTAAATGCATACAAACTCAGGCTGAAAAGTTGTCCTAAACACAGTTTTTTCCTGTCTTTCTATCACTGACTAACAATATTGTGTGATTTTTCAAAGCTTTGTGTTGAGAAAGTCCTAATTATAAACTTTTTAATATGATGTACTGCAGCATTACAAAAAGTTTGGAAGACCAGAAAGTATCTTTGTAATGCAGCCTCTGCCCTTCATCAAATCCTGCTGAATAGGTCAGATATTTATGGCAGGAGTGTGAGGATACTTTTTTTGGCAGCAAATGAAGAAGTGCTTGTGGCTTCACCTGGAAATTTTGTAAAATCTATCAGGGGATAACAAAGATAGATGTTTCAACTAATCATTTGAAGCTACTGTTGCAACAGCTGAATTGTGTAGGCACTCTGAGTGTGCAGAGCCAGGTGTTTGTATCTATTTTACATTATTGAAGTGATTGTTTTCCCATACAGCCTGAGTCTCTAAATGCTGAACAGGCTCTTTTCAGACAGGGATTTAAGTTGTTCTATCGCTGTCCGATTGCCAGAACAAAACCACTGTTACAAAGATTGATGTTGTACTTGTTAATAATTTTTTGTACATATTGGGAAGCAAGTGGTCAACGTGGGATTCTGCACAGTTTTGATTCATTAAGATCATGAATCAAAAACGTGGGAGCTCTGTGTGCAACTGTGTGATCAAGATTTCCTTCAGTTTTCAGATTAAGAGCAGATGCTGGCATTTATAATTGAACATTTTGAATTATAAATTATTATGAGTTGGATCATAAGGGTATCTTTGTCTTTGTCCTGCAGCTTAAAACTAAACCTTAATGAAAATTAAAAGCAAAAAGAAAAGAAAATTAAATGTTTTGCTTGGCTAAGAAACAGACATGTCTAAAATGATGTAAAAATCAGTCAATGGTCTGATCCTGGAATTTTAAATAAAACAAGTTACACTATGTTTTTAATTTTATTTAGAAATGCAATTAAAAATGTACTTGGGACAATTTTATATATTTCTCTAGAGGATTTATTCACTTTGATGGTTTCAAACATGCTTTTTTGCTGTATCTTTGCTTTGTTTCACAAAAAGTGAGACTTCATAGACTAAGCTTGTTTTGGTCTATATTAAATTAAGAAAACTGGGCTGTTTTATAAAACACATGCATCTGACTAATGTATATTTACTTTTCTACAGAAGCTTTTCATCTCAATAATCAGGAAGACGATTGCAGTTGTTTTGAGTTTTTTGGATGCCCCTCTTCAGTGGAAATTGTTCTGTTCCTTCTAAACACTTTTTCATGGCTTCAACTTAGTTGTACTAAATGATTTGGTCATCTTGATGTCAACTGCAGTATCTAGTAAGTTTCTAATTATTTTAAATCTCTACAGAAGTTCAAAAATTCAATAATATTTATTTATTCTCTATCAGTTCTTTTACTAATTTCCTAACTGATCCAAAGAGAGTCAGATGAAATTAACTGTCTTTGTTCCAAACATACTTCTGACTACTGTGGAGTTTATATTCCTAATGGTGGCCACATTCAGATGTTAGCTGGAAGGCCACTTCTTATTCAGTCACCACTCTGAACACTAATTACGCTTGCTGGTTGTCCAGTCCTGTGCTTGCATGAGAATGAGTTCTCACAGTGGCAGTGGTACGCAGCTTAATTGCATACTTTTATGCAAATCAAGTTCAGCTCCAAACACTTGGTTCAACTGTGTGATTGCAGTAAAACTTTCACCTCTTGAATGCAAACTTGAAGCCCATTGTTACCCGTGGTTAACGTGACAGTGACAAAGCACAACATAAGCAGAATACAGAAGAAATGTGCAGCTGGATTTGTCTGTTCCAGAACATAGAAGCTTTTTTTTCATCAAATGCTCAAACCACTTTATAACTGATCCACTTTAAAGCAGTTGAATGCTTTAGGAACTTCTAAGTTGTTTTAATAAAACTAAAACAACTTAGTTTTATTAGAGTGGAAAATGTATGGTTTGTCATATGCATTTAGGATGAAAACTAACTTGGGATTGTGGAATAATTCATGGATTTCTAAGTAAGAATCATTCCAGGAAACCTTGATTGTAGCAAAAACCCAACTACATTAAAATGGAAAAAGTTCTCTCCTGTACTACATCACAACTGTGTGAAAGTACCTTAAAGTGCAGCACTTCACGTAAAATATACAGTCCTTCTACTAAAAATGTTAGTTTTAATAATTTGACCCGAAATCACTTGATATTTTACATGAAGTGTCCAAAATTCTAGCCTTTGCTGTATTACCAAGATAAGTTCACGGGTCCGTTGAAAACAATTTAAGAATTTGAGAAATTAATACACCAAAAAAACATAGTTTTGCTCTTTTGGGATTTGATGTTTTTAGTGACATTACAAAACAATTTCTTGGGGAGTTGAAACAATTATTTTTTTCTTATTTTATTATGGTTTTCCAAGTTTTTTTAGTAAAATTCTGAAAATATATTTTCTCTTACATCCTACACTACAGTGCAAGTAATTGCCTTCATAGCTCACTAGATCCAAACATAAGGTCTACCTCAAGAGATGTTGACAAGTCATATTTTCCTAGTTCAAATCGAGTTTCAATTCACCACAGTACAAAATCCAAGTAAAGCCTTTGAAAGGAAAGTCTAAATTAAGTCTTCATCTCCAGTGACTGAAATAAATGTATTCCTATCAAATCCTAGACATCTAGTGCATCTCTAACACTGCATCATTGCAATTTATATACCTATATACTGCTTATATACCTAAATTATCATATTAACATAGATTGATTATTTTTAAATCTTTTAATTTCCATAAACAGTTATGTCATTTATCTAGGCATGCAGGAAATTGCAAACCTTTTCTTTAAATTTTTTGGAAAATTTATCAAATGTAATATTTACCCCATTAGAAATATAAGCAGGCATTTCCTATTATGCTACAGCTTATATTAACAGATTGTTTTGAGCTATTAGGAGCTTATCCATGAATGTCATTATTTCATAATAAAGCACATCCTTAACAGGAAAATATGTACAGCAGAGCATCACCTGTCAGAGTTGCAGCTTACATACAAGTTTCCTTTCAATCTTCATACATTCTTTATTCTAAACTGTTCCTTTTCAGCTTTGTATTATCCTGCCTAAGGGTAAACCACTACCCTAGTTTCAAATCTTTTGCAGCCTCTAATGACTTTTCTTCCAGGATTGCCCCGTATTTAGTGCTCATAATACTAGCTACTCTAACTAGCTTCCATGTCTCTACGGAGCAAATTATCCCCATAGCATGATAATGCAAGCACGTTTCAGCGTAGGTGATTATGCGGCAAAGCTGGTGGTGGAATCGAGGACAGCCGCAGGCTAAACTTGGAGGAACCTTTTGTCCAACGCACACTCCAAAGAAACTCCAGACCACTTCTGCATCAGGAGTGATACATTTATTATGTTTCAAATCTAAAGACATGATGTGAGGATGAACCACTGACTGAGACACAGACTGACCAAGTCCAAGCAATTAATGTGGTCCAGGTATGGCACCATACGACACGGTCAGCAGAAAACATGACATCCACCAAGGACTCCCACCTTCCTTATTTAGATAAAGTAGGCGTGCCAAAACGCACGCCATCCATACCTCATGACATACACCCCCCCACCTCCCCAACACACACACGCCAACACATCATCTGCTACAGTGCCATTGCTGAGCATTCGGCTGTGACATTAGGAATTTGCCATTTTCACTCATATGGCTTCAACACTAGAGATGGTCTGTAGAGTGACATGCAGTGTTAGCATTTGCCCCGGCTCCCACACAGCTTTTTGTATGGATGGTGAAAAGATGAACTTTGGTCTCCTCTGACCAGAGCACTTTCTTCCAAGTGTTAGATATGTTTTTGATATATAGCCAGTATTTAACTTCACCATTCTCCCATAAAGACTAAATTTTAGAAGATAATAGCTGTCCTTTCAACAGACTTTTGTTGGTCTCTGCAGCTCCTCAAAAGTTACCATGGCTGCTTCTGTGATTAATACTCTCCTTCCTGTTCAGTTTAGGTGGATGACCTTAATAGTTGTGCAGTTTTTTATTTTCAGATGATGGATTGAACAGAACTCTGCAAGCTCTTCAAAGTCTCGTATATTGTTTTGTATCCTAACTCTTTAAACTACCCCACAACTTTATCCCTGACCTGTCTGGTGTCCATGATGCTGTTTATTCACTGAAACACAATCAGAAATTTAAATTTGTTTATATTTAGTACAGTCTATGTTAAAGGAGGATGTTCTCTGAATTTTATTCTAGGTTGAGTAAACCTAGATTAAAAAAAGTAAATCTTCTCAATTTAAATATGGGTTACATAGATATTACAGATGCCTTAAATATTAATATCAATAGTAAATAATCCCTATGTTAAGCTCAGTATAAAGTAACCTTTAAATTCTTAGTGAGATGGAAATATTTATTTCTTTTAAAATTGTAGAATTCTTGAGAACTATGAAGTTTTTAAACATTAGTAAGTTTTAATAGTTGTTGTTAGTAACACAGGAGAAATCATGATATTGTTAATTTTAGAGGTGTGTAAAAAAAATCTGGAAATAAGAAACTTTTATTAAATCGTGACCAGAAATACCAATGTAAATATTGAATAAAACCTTTAATTTACTGTATTGCCAGCTAGACAATGCTGCATTTCTGGGGCTCCTGTAACAGGCACAGGTTTGCACTGTTGTAAGGCTGCAGCACTACGCAAGGAGCCCAGAAGAGTACACTCCTTGTTTCTATGGTAACCATGAACGTGTGTGAGTAAAGAGGAGGAGACCACGGTGAAGATGCTCGAGGTGAGATCATGATGCAAAATGACTTGACCATGTAATATTCTTCTCTTAATAAGTGGGTTGGTGTTTGGCATCTATGTGGCCCGCAGTGACTCCGAATCATTTTCTATTTTTTTCCTCCAGTTTTGAACCACGCCTACTGCACAAAACAAAATAATTCTCTTGGCTACAGTGCCAGCAGTACACTTAAGGTGGGAGACTGACAGGTCTGGTGAGGATATCTTTATGTTTTCTTTCTTTTCTCATTATTTCAAAAAGAAATGCTTTGAACTATGAGAGAAGGCCACTGGGGATTTGGGAAGTGCGAGTATGACGCATAACATGTTTAATCTTACAGTAGCTTCAAAGTCTCCATGGACTTCTTTGGAATCTTATATTCTTTTCTATGACCCCCATAAAACTAACATGGTTATTCCATACCTTAGGGACTTGTGGAATATCAACACTGTAAACAGATCAAAGGTGCAGGATTAAAATAGTGCCGCAAATGTAGACCAGAGTGCGGTGGTTAGAGCTGTCACCCCTCACTAAGAAGTTCCCCAGTGAGTTTCCCTGCATGATTTCAGATCTGGCACTCTCCAGCAGCCCATAAGCAGGCATCTGAAGTTAAGTGGTTATCAGCTACAGGAGTTAGTGTGAATGTGGAAGTGTTTTTGTCGCTTGTCTTTGTGTTGGACCTATGATGAAGTATATAACTGTCTTGCATCTATCCCACCTACTGAAAAATAATAGCTGAAACAGGCTCCATATAAACCTGAGCTGGGTAAAGCATCATGTGGGGAAATAAATGGATGCATGTGGACAACATTTTAATTAGCATCCACTGACATATTTATATTGATTTTCTCACTCCATTTTGAACTGAAAAAAATTACGTTAAAATACCAGTAAATTTCAGATGAGTTCAGCACTGAATTTCTGTTTGCTTAGAAGGTCAAGCAAGTCTTCTTGTCTTGAGCTTACTGTTTTTTGAGAAAAATATTAGTGTGAAAAAAAGAAAGAGCCAGGATGGTGAGATGATGAAGGCCCAGAGAGAGGAAATAGGAACATGGAGCACGAAGGAGAGACTAAGAAGAGATGTAAAAGTATGAAGAAAACAAGCACTGGATAGAGGAAGACCAACTACATCAAATAGTATTGTGTTCTACACTAATCAGCTATGTCATAAATTATGGACTGAGGATGAGGGATGCTAGTCTGGGAGTTTAAACAAATGCTGGTTGATATACAAAGGTATAAGTAATTTAAACAGATGGTCAGATTTATAAAAAATGTTTTCTGCTTCCAATATAGTAATTAGTAGCTTACCTCATCAACACTTTAAACCATGTTACGTTTTACAGTATTGTTGAATTTTGCATTTTGTATTTTTTCTTTAGTTTACATAGGAACTCTAAGGAAGTTAAGTTCAATTTTACTAACCACACCTGAGCTTGAGCACCATCATAACTGTAAGATAAAAATTTTGCTTAAAGGAGCAGTGTTATGTAAAATTGACCTCCTTGAGCTTTGCATTATGCTATATTGTTATTCAATCATCAGAAACCTGGAATGTTGATTTTATTCTTCCCTGGATGTTTGAGAGATCCTTTCATTTCCAGTGGCAATGGTTTGAGGGCACTGAGTGCTGTCTTAAAGGTTAAGCTCCTCATTGAATCTGCAAATTCCAAGCTTCCAAGCAGGACAGAGAACCCCCTCCTCCCCCCACGATTCCGCCACTCAGACTAGCCAGCAGCAATTAGCAAACATCAACGGAGTGTTTGCTAATTGCTGAGCTCATTGTGTGAGCTACTTCTCAGTGCAACACAAAAATCTAGAACATCTAAAGCACTGCAGGTCTCACTTGGCTTTTTTAGGATCAGTGTGCATGATTCAACAGGGAAAAGAAACAATCTGCCACAACAGCTTTGATTTGGTTAAGTCAACTGATTGCAAGTCAGTTAGGATATTTTTTAAACAGGCAGTCTTAAATGCTGCCTGTTTGAAACAAAATCCAAACATTTACTGTCTGAAATTCCTCTTCAGCGATATAAAACACTCATGCATGCTTAATGACAGATGTTGCTGCCAAGGTGATGCAACTAACGATTACTTTTTCACATTAGACCAGGTAAGTCTGGATAGCTTTTATCCCTTAATGAACAAAATTATCATTTGACACCTGCATTCTCAGGATATCTGTCTGTAATTTCAAGCACCATTTCAAAAATCTTGAAGACACCCGGAGTGCCAAAAGTGTTTTGGGATTTAGTAGATTGTGAAAACATTTTGCAAACAAATTTGTTTGTGTGTTCTGCTAATTATGTGTGTAGTCGTGCTGAATTACTGAGTGATTTCTGCTTTTAAAAAAAAATGCAGAAGCAATAATGGAAAACATATTCTACTTTTGAACTTGGGGGGGAAAAAACCTCTTGTTAATAGCTTAATGTTTCTGTGCTTTTAAGATTTTTTTTTTCACAGTACACTGAAAAAAAAAAAGAAGCATTTTCTTTGTTTCATTTAGGGGGTCACTAGCTAAAAAGGTTAAAATTCACTAGGGAATTAGCCTCCTGCCAATCAGCTGTCAGACACCACTGCTTGCCCTTTAAGGTTCACTGAAATACTGTGGTTTCACCCTTAGAGCTTCTCAAGAGTAATTTAGCTGTGCCTTTGATTTTTTTTTAAATTAGAAAATGGTAAATTAAACATGATTTCCCCTCTTCTGTTGTTACTTCTGCCCATGCTGTGCAACAAATGTCCAAGCTTATATAGTACAGTACCTTTGTAGAAGAGCAATAGGATTTTTTTTTTCTTTTTTCTTTTTTTTACAAATATGGGCGTCTTGATGAATGTCAGTCAGTTTTAGCAAAGAAGCCTTTCCGCTTGTGAAACGAGATCACATTTAGAAAAGTCCATCAGGAGCCAATGTAGCATATGATGATCTTTGCCTTGCCATTTGTGAAAAGACTCTTCCACACACCAGATGCAGCTAATATTTTCTGCAAAACTGATTGATTTGGGCATGTGAACTAAGATCAAGGACTTTGCAATAACACAGCCCTACAGGAATATGTTAAACAGATTAGCAAAAAAATAATTAAAAAAGTAAAAAAAACTTTCATTTTATTATTTTTACACCTGCTTTTCTCTTTGTTCCTTCTTGAGTAACAAGAATGTTGCTGACTGCCCTCACTACCACCCACTCACATCACAAGATATGTGTTATGTACTGTAGATGTTTATGTTTATTGTTCTAGCTGCTGGCCATATAGCACTAAAAATGTGCAACTAATCCTGCAAAAACAACAAAAAATCCTATTTGGAATTCCAACTACCGTGTGCCCATAGGTCTATACAACAACAGTAGGCATTTAATCAAAGACGGTGCTAGGCTATTTGGTGGCAGTGGGAATTTTATTCAGCATCATAGTAAAAACAAAACCATTGTGATCCATCTTTTGGTAAGTTTTAAAATCATCATGGACTTTGGAGAGTGATTTCATTACCACCCTGTCCAACAAACAGCCTCATTTTAAAATGGAAACAAACAATACGCCTAAAGCAACTCTGCAACTACTACTCCTTCTTGGCCTCATTACAGGGCAAAATCTACACACAGGCTCCTCAGATAATAGAACATAATAAGTCAGATGAGACTTTATACCTTAGATGCCTGAGGGCTGTATTGTTCTTTTATGTTGTCCTTGGCCTTAATTGTGCCAATGCAGATAGACTTCTTCTCAAAATTTTTGAATGTTATCGACCAACACCAAAAAAAATCCTTGATTTATTTTCTGAGAAACATCATTTCTTATCAACTTTGACAGGCCTGTGACTAAATATTGAAGCATTTAACTCTGAGAAATCCAAATTTTTTCTTTACTTTGGCCCAAAACTTTAAAACGTTTCAGTTTGAAACTTCGCTTTTCGTTTCTGTTTCCACTTACTGTTTTGTTTTACCATCAAGAAATACCTGGCATGGGCAACAAAAAACATTTGGTGCCTTGTCTCAAAGCAATTCCTCTGACAGTGTATCCTTTTTGTACAAAGCCTTTTTCTGGTCTGCCAGTGATGAGTCTTGCTGCCTCTGCACCAGACACAAATTCTGACGCAGAAAGAAAAAACTTCTGTTGAATAAATTACACCAAGTGTTGTGAGGAGAGTCACAAAAAGTGCAATTTGTGTCTGTCAGCATACAATGATTTTGAATTGGTTTCTCCTTTTTCCAAAAGAACAGGTCATGTTGGAGGTGCATGATGAATCAGGATTTTTGTTCCAAATGCCAGACATTTCTTTTCACTTTATTGTTAAAATTTTTGCTCAAGTTTTATTACAGCTTAAAGGGTGTATTTTAGCAGCCTTGGTTCAATTACATTATCAAATCTGTATTCTCCCAAAATCTTATCCATATCACAGCTTCATACAAAAAGTTGTTAGTGAGTCAATGACCAAACTTTCTTTGGCACACTAATAATTTTTAATGAATCAAGTTGAATACAGCCTTGCCACTCTTTAGTGTGAGGGTTGCCCTGACTTGAAGGTTCTGGTCCAACTTGATATGCAGTAATTGCATGCTGCTTTCATTAAGATCATTTTATCAAATTTGGCTGTCTCTCAAACACCAAGAGAAATTTCTTTAATGTTTTCTTTGATGATTGGTTGTGCAATGGAATTAAATGTCAGAAAATGGTAGAAATATCTCCTAAAATTAAAAGAAAAGGTTTACTTGAAGACACAGCGATTTACCTAAATGTGAAATTATACCATGCTTTATTTTGTTTGATTTTTTTTTTTTTATGTTGCTAGTAGGAGTTCCAGGCAAAAGTAGTCACACCCAATGCTATTTTTTGAATTTTGTCACAGTACAGCCACAAACTATGTACTTTATTGGGATTTTTTAGAACTGACTGACAAAATGTCAGTCTACTTTTCAAGTAGAAATTTAAATTCAAAATGCTTGCAAATAAATAAGTAATCCACCGTTACTCTGAAGCCACCCATTTGCCTTTGAAAGTGATCTAATTAGCAAATAGTCCACCTGGGAGTAATTTAATCTAATTCAAATACATATTTTCTGTAAATCCCTCAAAGCTTGCTAGCAAATATTATGGAAAAAATTACATTGTGAAGACAAAAAACAAACAAAACGGAACGGTCAGGGGTAAAGTTATGGTGTCACATGGAAATGGCAGTATCTTACTGTGAGGATATTTTCTTTAGCAGAGACAGGGAGGCTACTGGAATTGGTCAGAAGATGAATACACATACATTCTTAAATCGGGGCCCCATGCAGAAAGCCTGATAACGGCTGCAAATAGGTAGAGAACACGAGAGATTTACATTAGCAGGACAATGACCTTAAATATATAACAGAGGTGAAATAGAACGGTTTATCAGGGATGTAACGTTCCAATGGGGTCCAACACACCTAAGTCAAAAAGCTGAATTGCCTCCCCAGAATGCAGTCTAGTTGGGCAGAGTCCTGCTAATTTGCTAATTATTTCATTCAGCTGTGTTGGAGCAGAAACAAGTTTAAAGTTGCAGAAAGTCCGACCCTTGGACTGAGAGTTTGACACCTTAAGTATAAATCAAAGCTCATGTCTTAAATTGGCCCAGTCATATTGCAGAACTGGGGATCTGTGGCAATATTTGAAAGTCGATGTTCACAAGTGCTCTCCATTCAATCTGACTGAGCTTTAACTGCCTTCCAATGAAGAATGGGGGGAAAGAAATCAGTATCCAGCTCTATAAAGCAGGGAATTTCATATCTAAAAATTTAAGAACCATCTTTCACTGCAATTAAAGTATTGATTCAGACCAGCTTTGCACAAATGGATACAAGACTTTTCAGGTTTTATTTTTGAAAAGTTATTAAACCCATCCATAAAAATGTACAAGGACGAATCCTGTTGCAAGGTTGTAATTACTAAAAGACAAAAGACATGCTCCTTACCTTTAAAAACATTTGACACAGCCAAAAGATCATGGAGAAATATTTTTGAATGACCTCACTTCACATTTAAAATTTTCAATCAGCTTGTAGGATGAACATCACCAGTTGCCAAATTCTAATAAAAATGCATGTTTAGATACCCTCTTCTTGTAAACAAGTAGGGATTAAATTTGGATTATGGCACTGTTGTAGCTTTAAAGTAGAGCGGCAAAAACATCTGCTTGCTAATGTTTTGAATCATCCCTAGAAGCTAAAAACAAACCAGTATTCTCTAAGGGTTCTCATGACTCAGCAGCGGTCATGCACTTTCTTTCCTTAAGCTAATTTTCTTACATTTTCAGGTTAACTTCTTTCTGCAGTTGCTCTTATTTTTATTAATTAAAAAGCAACTATCAAATGTTTAGGGGTAACAGCTATCCAAACCAACCTCTTCCTCTGAAAACAAAAAGTAACCAAAATATGTCCTTGGTGACAACAGCTGCAGTCAAGCATTTGTGTTAACCTTCAATTAATATTTTACATCACTATTTGGAGTCCCAGAATGGCTTGATGGTTTTTGTAAGAATTTCAAAAACTGAATTAACTACCAGAATATTTTTTAAGGCAGCACACAAGCTCTGGAATCTCAAGCATTAAAGGGGTCTATAATGTAAAATCTAGTTTTTTGAGCTTTAAATAAAAACTAGGTTTTTCCCTCATTAAAAACATGAGTGTTCCTTTGATTCTTTTATTTGTGTTTGAGAAATCATTGAATCTCACTTGGCAGCCATTCATTGGTGCCAAAAGGCTTACTTTCACTACACGTCATTATATCAGCAAGCTCCTCCCTGGAACTGCATCTGCCGAGCCTATCATCCCAACTGCTTCTCAGTTCAGTGCTCCTAAAAACACTTGTAAACAGCATAATGACAAGTATTATTATTGTGGTGATGGATGTGAAGTGGCGTGTCGAAAGAGTATGAACTTCTTAAAGAAACAAAGGCAAATTTCAAGGAGTAAAATTGCAGTCAAATTTCTTTTAAGTTACGCTTAATATATACGACATTTTTATGCAACTGAAGGTAAATGTTACTTGATTGTGCCATAAAATAGCTGTATGTGTCTGGAAAATACATAATACCACCCCATTAAGAGTGTGGTCTACACAACTCACGCTTTTCACACTCGCTCACAGTCCATATCTGTTTTCCCCTGAAGTGAAAAACAACATCTCAAATGATGTTGCAGCAGAAAGGGAAGAGTACATGACACATACAGAAAGGACATAGCAGTGCTACGTAGCAGCAAGTGTGAAATTGCATAAATTATCAGGGTGACATGACGTTAATTTTTATTTAATTATCTTCGAGTAATTTTATTGATTCTTATATACAGAATAGCATAAACATCTAAGTTTATACTGTGCAGATACTGTAGTTTTCATTTATCCAGTAAGTTTTTCCACAAAAAAAAAAAAAAGATAAATATTCATGTATTTCTTCTTAACATATTTGATGTTATGAACTTGTTTTGATATTTCCCTTCCTTTCTGCATGCATTGGTGAATACCTGAGGCATTGGAAAACCAAAGCACTGAAACATTACACTGATCAAGCTGAACATTGTTGGAAATGAATGAGTCAGGATGGATTACAAAAGCAGCTTTCAAAGTCAGGTTAACTGTGTATGAACGAGCTTCTTAGGAAAATCAAGCAGCTCCCTGTGACTTCATTATGAGCCACATGTATTCAAAAGATGTCAAGGTATCTCCGTTTAGCTGTTTATTCAAGCATTCATTGAGAAATCAGCTGTCATTATGTAATTCATTGAAAATAAAATCAAAAACACATTTGAAAATATGAGTCTATGAAACAAAATTAAGTCTATGGATGCCCTTCAAATATGTCTTTTCATCATGACGCATTAAACTGTACATGTCTTCGAAGACATAGTTTCACAGTTTTCTCAGATTTAATAACATAGAAGCCAAAATTTTCAGTGTGTGCTTGTGAGCAAAACACAGACTTGACACTTCTTCGTCTCCTCTCCCAGCAGCTGCGTTCGACCATGTCTGCAAGAGGTCACCGCACATCAGGGGTATCACAAATGGAGTCCTGTTTCTCAGAGAAATAAGACTCCATTTCCACGATTGATTCACACTAGTTCCATTCTGAAGCCAAGAAGAACATATCCACACATCCACACACAATCTTTTTTCTTCAGTAATGGCTTCACCACTCAGCTCACCAATCCGAGTCACTGTCATGCTGCCAGACGTGAGAGACTGACAGACAGATAGTTGACTGACAGGTGGATGGAAACAGGACACATCCACCCATCCATCCATTTTCTCTAATATTTTTGTTCTGCTAAGGGCACAGAGGATGATCTGGTAAAGCCCTGGCAGGTTGGCAAGTTCATTGCAGTTCAAAAAATGTGCACACAACTTAAAGGATATAATGACTAATTAATCTAATACACATTTGACAATGGGAGGAGCCTCACAAAAACTAAGTAGAATGTAATTATTATTATTATTATTATTATTATTATTATTATTATTACACTGAAAAAGTATTTTTAATTCCTGCTTAAAGGTTGTTATTTTCAAAAATTGCTTTTAGTCTGACAAACGAGACATGAGACTTATTGGGACATGCATCTAATTGATTGAATATGAAAGGTTTTATTTTGACTAAATAAAACCTAAAAAAAATAAAGCATTTACTCACACTGTGGAATGTAAGCTGTCCTGCTATCTAAACTAGTATTCAAATGAGAAACGCTCATCCATCTGGAAGCGAATGCACAGCATAGGGACTTTTAAGTTTCTTCAAGTTCCCCTTATCGCCTATTTGGCAGGAGGCAAATTTCTATGGGCTTCTTATGAAATAAGCAAAAAACATAGCATTTTATCAAATGACATCATAACGTCATTATATAATCATCAAATGTACATCAAATATTTTAATCAATGTTGAAGTTATTAAACAGCTGGGGTTTTAGCCTTGTTTTAGAGGTGCTAAGTAGTTTGGCTCTTGTGCAGTTTTCTGTAAGTTTTATCAAGATTAGCAGAGCATAAAAAATAAATCCTACTTCACCATGTTTGGTTCTGGTACTGTTCTTCTGTTCTGGGGATGCAGAAGACCTGAGTGGTGTGTTTAACATATAAAAAAATAAAACTGACCTAATTGTATGATGTTTACTGCTCCTAAAAATAACAAGTGAAAATCTGAATTAGGTTAATCCTATCTAGTTTCTTTATAGTGACTTTGATTATATATGCAATTGAGGCATGGTGTCCATCATAAATGTGTTTTAAACTAGTTAAACACCTTCATTCCATGTGAGCACAACCATTTTGTCAGGTTGGGAATATTTAACAGATAAAAATGACTCAAAGAAAAAAATATTTTGCTTCCTTCTGTGATCGAATCCAGTCCTGAGAACATTTTGTTCTACCTTACCACGAACACTACTGCAGGTAACTGAGCCACAGCTATAAATGTAAATGGAAGAAAGAATTTAAAGTGACATGCTAAAACCTTTTGCCTGGACACACACAGACTGTGATGTTTGTGTGGAAATGATGGAACTGATACAACAAGAGCCACTGTCAAAAAGTTGACTTTTAGTTGCTTTCCTCATTGGAAGCACAGCAACACTAAAAAGCGACAGCTGTGTAGTGTTGAGAGTGGCTCAGTTAGACAGGATCTGACAAGAAAGGACACAAAGATGGGCACAGCCAATTGTAGTTTCAAAAAAGAGAAAAATGTCAGCAGTTATCTGACAAACTGCTTACCATTCTGCAAGGTTACGATTGTTGCCTTCTATTAAGCCTATAGCAAAATTTATATATATATGTGTATATATCTCTCTCTCTCTCTCTATATATATATATATATATATATATACAACTAAGTGTGTGTGTATAGATATATATCTATATAAATATAGATATATATCTATATCTATATATATAGATATATATCTATACACACACACTTAGTTGTAGTTGTAATTTCATGGGAATTCACATAAAATTACAGAGTATAACTTAATGTATCACAAAAACAAACCATTACAAACCAAATCTGTAAATGTATATAAACTTAGTTTTACTGTATGTGTCTAGGTATTTAATATTTGTTTTTAAATTCAAAGTTTCAAGTTGAAGAAAGATTATTCTGCTGTACAGCTGAAGAATAAATCAAATTTTACAAAACAAGCACCTTAAAATATGCAATAAAAAATGCTGTACTTATTGTCTGCTTATTGTAATTTGCTGGATTATTGCAGCTGACAGCATTGTTTTATAGTTTGTTTCAAAGGTTTAAGGTTTTGAAATAAAAAAAAAAAGATTCTGACTGAAACACCTCCTTTTAACACAAGGCATTAGGAGCAACAAAAGAACTTAGAAACTGCCAGCTACTGAATCGATTAAACTGGAAATTAAACACGATTAAACACAATAGAAGTGATCCATGTCATACTGAATCATAACCCAGCATAGACATTTAGATATTCAAAGAGAGTCAAAATAGTAAGTAGTATGCCCTGCTTTTAAACTGTTTAATTTTTTATCAGTAGTTTTGTACAAATAGAGCAGGAAACTCTATTTGTACTCTAAGGTATTTTAGTTACTTGCCTGAACATCAACTCATCTTCACATTAATAAATGCTTTTTACCGTAATAGTAGTGGAGTTAATTCATTTACTTTACTGTGTTAATGTCAAAATATGCAAGAGAAATGCTGTAATTCAGCTAGGGACTACAGCTTTTCTCTTTCTAAGTCCAAACTTTCTTTTGTTTCTGTACAGGTTGTCTTGAAATTATTTCTCTTGCTTTGCTTATCTAAAATCCCACAAAGTTGATATATTGAAAAAAGAAAACTAAATACACACAATAAAAAAATGAAGATTGAGGAGAACCAAGGGAATTGAAAAGATCCCTTGATCAATAAAGATAAATCATTGCAAGCCAATGTATTTATTTTATTTATTTCATTTAGATTGCAGAATTTTAAGCATTCCAGGGTTAATTTTGAAGATGTTCAAGTTATTTAAAACAAACACAGACCAACAAGTTACAGAAAAAAAGGAAAGGAAAAAATGCGCTGGTGAAAATCTGAAAATGTATGCATCATGTTTGGTGTTTGTTAAGCAGACCCAAAAGCTGCAGGGATGTAAAGTAAAGTTTCTTTTGTGAATTTCAATGAAAAGATGAACAAATTTACAGCACAGTCCAAGAGGCTAACTGAATCGTTTTTCTTTTCAGTTGCATTTATCTATTACAGTACATCATCCTTGCATTTCACCACAGGTGACATTCTTTGACACATGCAGGTACATTTTGGTAAATTGGAATATGCATTCCAGTAAGTTTCATTTGTCAGATTAAAATAACCTTTTGAAAATTATAACCTCTAAAAAAGTAATTAAAATGCTTTTAATCAAGTTTAGATTTCTGTGTTAAAAATGCTGTTTACTGGTTGAATGTAATATTCTGATGGTCAACAAAATCAAAGCAACGTTTTTATTTGCTGTAAGCAAAAAATATCATCATAATTTACAGAAGACAACAACCAGTACAATTCAGTTCAGTTATGTAATTATATATATTGGGTTAATTGTAACACCCAATACATACATATATATATATATATATATATA
>CAEFZY010049784.1:0-98419 GCA_903066815.1 Brachyrhaphis roseni
AAGACACAAAACAAAAGAGAATAGTTTCATATATGTTAATAATATAAAATATATATATATATATATATATATATATATATATATATATATATTCAAATAGAATAAAGGGTTTCAAATCTTGTAGTCTTGAAAATTGGATTCTACAGAAGATCAGTTCATTCAAAAAAATTTGACTGGTTCAAATATTTTTGGTCAAGTTTTACATTTTGTTAAATGCCATCATAACAATGTTCAAGAAGATGTTCATCTAAACAGTTGGGTTTTTTAGAGCAGTGTTTCTCAGTTCCAGTCCTCTCGCCCTGCATGTTTTAGGTGTTTCCTTTCTGCCACACCTGGACTGAATCTGTGGCTGATTATCAGGCTTCTGCAGCTCTTGATGGTCATGCAATCATTTGAATCAGCTGTTCTGGAATAAAGACACATCTAAAACATGCAGAGCAGGAGGGACTGAGGACTGCAATTGAGAAGCACTGCATTAGAGAAACTCTTGTGTTTTGCAGTTTTCTAGACATTTGTTCCAGATTAGTGGAGCCTAAGAACTGATAGCTGCTTCTCCATGTTTGGTTCTGATTCTTTGACTTTCATCAAAATATTATCTTACTAGTTAAGATCATTTTTAAAAACACTTCTAGGTGGGCTTAATTTCAAGCTGGTAGAACCCCAGAAATGGTGCTGACACCATATTTGCCCAAGTCAAAGCATCACCACTGCTGTGCCTAATTTAATTTAGGAAGAAACATACCAATTAAAATGTTCCCATAATGCCTGGTGAAGGTGTTTGTACCTCTTGAATATTTCGACGTGCTCTGGTGACCGACTTCAACATCTCGCCACAGATTCTCGTTTGTATTCAAGTCTAGACTTTGACTGAGCCGTTCTAGCACAGTTGTACAGTGAGACATAGCCACCATCATATGTCGGTTTGTTACATACAATTGAAGTCCCAATGTATGCAATGTTGACACATTTTTATGTGAAAACATTGTGTTAGCATATGGATAAAAACGCTGCAATATATCCATCTATTATTGCAAAACCTCTCCATTTCTGTGCGCAACAATTCAAGAGAAGCATATTTATGAATACCGTACCAGAAATGGGGGAAAAAAATGTATAGAATTTGTTTTAAACCACTTCCAGTCAAAAGCAACCAGTCACAGCTGGGAGGAGGGTCTCTGTGTATGTGATGCTGAATGTACTAACTGGCAGAGAAACAGCTTAACGTTCCAGGAAAACTGTTTGTCCTCTGTCATCGGTGGCTATACTAGTTAGCCTTACCACTCCTGTCCAAGTCTGGTATTGGGAAGACGCTGTAGCATAGCAGAGAGTATGTGGGTTCTGAGCAGCGGGTATGCAAGCATGACTGACAGCACCAAGACCCGCCCCCTGGCTCTGATTGGTTGTTTCTTGTTACTATTGGGAGAAGACAGAGGAACTTGATTTTTTATTTATTTTATTTTTTTCACAGATTCTCTCATACTGTCACAAAATAGTGCCAGTTTCAACAAATATGTAAAAAAAAAAAAAAAGACTAAACATAATATATATATATATATATAAAAGTTACAGCTTTAAGTGAATGTTTATATTAGCTAGCTAAAACCGCTTGTGCTTCTAGAGCTGCACCAGTAAAAGAGGCTACATTTGTTTCTGGCATGCTAGGATTACACCAGTGCATTCAGATATCCCTGTAATCACTGACCATAAAGACAAATACTATGGATTATAATCTATTTTGTCTGAATTAGCGTAATTAGATCATAATTCGTGTATATGGAGCATGAAATAACGGTGATTTAGCGCCTGTGTGATTCCGGCGACGGTGTCGCGCCGCAGAGCCATAACGTAGCAGGAAGCTGTTTGTTTGGAACAAGCCACGCTGCTATTTCACATAGCTGGCATACATTTGACACTACAGAATAGTGTGCAGCCATTCCAAATGGCTGGAGGTAAAATCTCTGTGGTACAGACACTGAGCAGCTGTTAACCCTTCATGTGCCAGCTCAGATAATTGGCTGGAAAAGCCTTTGTCTGTGAGAAAGAGGGAAGAAGAAGGTGGTATGGAGGCATGTTTGCTGTGTGTGTGTATGCGTGTGTGTCGGGGTGTGTGTGTGTGTGTCCTTGGGGGTCTCTCTATCCATCTTTCTCCCTCTCACTCTTTGGTCCAGAGCTTGTTACCATAGCAACTTAGAAGAAGAGGTAATGCTGCTGGAGTCCCAAAAATTGTATTATCTTTTTCAGACATTCACGCGCTTAAACACACATACACACGCACGCACACGCCTGCACACACGCACGCTGCTCCTTCGTCTGTCTTGCACATAGTCAAACTGGCAGGTTGCAGTGAGAGTGTATAGTGTGTGTGTGTGTGTGTGCGCTTATCAGTGTGTGTGTCCAGTACAGCTTGTTCATGCTGGCAGGCAAAAGCATACAGACACACGCACCGAGACGCTGAGAGATGGGCTGAAAGAAAAGCAGGACAGGCGGAGCGTTGCAGCAGAGAATACCGGGTCATGCGCGAACAGCAGGCTAGTTTATTTATGCCACTGTAGGGGGATAACTGCCTTTTACTCATTCATTATTACTCGCACATTCTCTAGCTGTCAGGTTCTTATACAACAGGTACTTCTGGCTCAGGAAGGTGCCATAAAGGATGCTTAACTGGCTTCCAGCTCTCCCACTGAATACCAAAATAAAGCTCTCTGTTGCCTTACATTGACATAGTTTCTCCTGTTGTCGTGCAGAGGACGCTGGGTAGTAGACTTCGCGTAATTCGGTATTGATCCGATACCAAGTAAATACAGGACCCGTATGGCCGATAGTTTTTATTTAAGTTTGATGTGTCAAACTTTAGACCTTTTGGTATTTTTGTGGATTTTCCTTTGAATTATTTTTGCTCAAGCCTAGGACAAATTTTGGACGCCTGCTCTACTGATGATGAGTTGGTGTGTGAATTACTTACATTACCCCAAATTCTGCTGCACATCTACATGTTAAGTTGTCAAAGTCAAGCTAGCGTAGCTGACTTGCTTCCCTCTCCTTTGCTATTTTTTTTATTAAAAATGTTCACTAATCTGTGAAATGATAGTTTGTTAACTCGTTGTAAAGTCAACAATTAATAGTAAAGCACTGCATCCTTTTTTCTTTTATATATCAAGCTTACATTTAAGATTTAGTGCATTATATTTGCAACTTCACAGCTAAAGCCAGTGGTAGTCATTGTCGTTGCAAAGTGTCTGTTGGTGTGTACAAAATACTTTAATAACATATTACCATGATTTGTGTGTATTATTCCTAAATAAACAAAGCAGAAAATATCTTTGAGAGTAAATCAAAAAATCTTTTTTGAGATTTAGACAAAATTCAAGTCAAACTGCAAGTAAATTTTTTGTAGAAACTGGTTTTTTAATTTTATTTTATTGGCATACTGGTCATATCCTGCATGAAGAGATTTTGTATTAGTTGCTCAGTAGTCTGAGATTCTGGATTAGTGAATTTTGTTTTGAATTTTCAGTTTTTCATATAATTCCTACTTATGCTTTTGCTTTAAAGCAGCGGTAATAGAGTTCCTAGTGGGGCAATAACACCGATAGACATACAGCTGGATTGCTTTTAAAACATAAATGCATACTTTTTTTGATAAAAAAAAATGTCACACGTTGCTTTCAGACAGAAAAGTTATCAAGACTTAGTTAAAGTTAACAATTTGCAGTTCAGTGGGGAACTTGGGTAAAGTGCCTTGCCCAGTGGCACATTGACACGTGACATACATGTTAAAGTACACCTATGTGTATTAATTTTACATTTTTTGCTCCCTTCTCTATAATTTGTAATTAGATAAATTAACATAAATTGTATCTCACTAATGAAGAACCCAAACATTTGATTGGTTGAAACTGAAACTCAGCTGCTGACCAATCACCTTTTCTATTGTATTTCTCAGTCTCCGATATGGACTTAGCTCCGCCTTCGAGATGCAGTTCCTCCTCTGAGCTGCAGTTTCCAAGCTTCTGCTTCCCATAGCAGCCCTCTCCTGCAACTGCTCCTCTCAGCTCCTTCAAACTAGCAGCAGCAATTAGCAAACATCTGATGAAACTGCACATCTCATTATAGGAGCTACTTCTCAGTGCAGTGCTGGTAAGAACGTCGTTAAAGGGTTAATTCAGGAGCCACGTTGTGATGACTTCCTGAAGGCAGAGTTTAAGAAATAGCAAGAGTTTAATGCCCAATTTCAAGGCGTTAAATTACTAAATCAGATTGCATTTAAGTCATGTTTGATATATAGAGCATTTTCATAACAACTGATGGTACCACAGTTGCTTCATTGTGCTATAAAATGGCACAGTCAAGCATATGTGGCTGGAAAACACACAAACTTGGAGCTGGTTTGATTTGTTGAATGGTCAATATAAAGAAATTTGACCTTGACCTGAACCTAAAAATCATATTCCACCACTTTAGCATTGGGCTCTGGTCCCCTAAGGCTGAACAGTCTGGTGAAAGTTGGTAATAATACCAGAAAACGTCCTAAAGAGTTTAAAAATACACACACACACAGAAACATAGGAGAAATGTATATACAATGGTGACAAGATACAGATAGCAAACATAATGGTATTAAATGTGGACACACACACATACACACACTGTATATTGTATGAGCTGTAAAGTTCATCTTAACCTGATTTAAATTTAATCCCACCAAAATTACTTTTTTTCTTTTCCTTCTCTCTGACTCATTTTGTGGAAATTGTGTCGACAGACACACAAACAGGCGCACAGCTTGTGTCTGTGAATCCTGTGAATACGGGGATGGTCTCTAATCTTTCTCTGTCTCCTCCTGCCCTCATGATAAACTGCCTGTCTAACATTGTTTTCTTATCGCTCTTTGTGCGTGTGTGTGTGTGGGGGTGTGTGTAGGTGTGTGTTTGTGTCCTGGTTGTTTCTTGTGTGTACGAGTGCATGAACGCCTCCTAATGAGTGTTTTGGAGAAGGACGGTGAGGGACAGTGTGTGTGTGTGCTTGTGTTTGTTTTAGCCTTAGTCTCCAGAGCTTGGCTCTCGTTGCATTTGGAGGCAAACATTAACGTCACCAGATGCCTCGGTTCTGACTCGCTCCAGTCTTTTTTTTTTTTCCATTCCGACTCCGTCTGCTCCCTTTTTCTTTTGTCCTTTCTTTTTTTCTACCCGAACCTGTTATCTGATCATCTGCTGCGCCTCTCCTCGCCCTCCTCTCGCTGATTTTTTTTTTTTGCGGAACACAGGATGTCGTTAACTGTGTTCGTTCATTATCTAATTAACTAATTTAGCCAACGTTAATTCTTCCTCATCAGCTAATAGTCTGCAGATTAAGTACGGACGTGCGCGTGCGTGTCGAGGTTGGGGGCGACTTTAAAGTGAGTGTTAAATTATTAACCCTTCATTATCAGGTGAAAATCAGGGGCGAGAGGCGCCTCTCATTGTTAATCCAGCCAATCAGGACGCAATCAGTTTTCCTTTCTGATGGTTATGATCGCTGTCGTACTTTCATCCTGGGGGAAATTATTGCAGCGGCTCATCCTAATGCGAAGGCTGCAGTGTCACTGCTGCTACTCATTTCCCACCCCGACCGATTCACATTGTGGTTGTTGTTTTTGTTGTTGTTGTTGTTTGTTTTTTTCTTCTTCTTGTGCTGGGCCTGCCGCCACATGAAAACAGCCTTCGGGGACTTGGGAGTCGCACATCAAAGGCAGCGCAGAGAGAAATCTCCCAATCTGATGACGGGAAGCAGGCCTGGTGTTCGCTGAGGAAATATCAGCGCCGCCGGGTGTAATCAGAGTTCATTGTGAGCTCATGAGGAAATCGGGGTGGCGGCAGAGGAAAGCCCGCGGAACGTTTTCAGAGCGGATGGTGATTAACCGATTAGTGCCGGTGGTTCGATGGAGCTCCGAACAACAAAATCGACTTTCAATTCGAAGAGAAATACGGTTCAATCGTGTCAGACCGACCTGGTGATGTCACTTGCATCCCTCTGGGCTGTAGCTTTCACTTTTAATTATCAGTTAATTGTTTGGTTTTCAAAATAGCTGAAAATAGGAGTTAATGACTCCCTGAATTCTGTCATATTTAAAGTGTGAGATTTATTCATAAATCCAAAACTCCTGATATATTTGAAGGAAACCTCAGATAAGGTTAAACTTGTTAACATATCAAAGTAAAGTTGGGACTAACTGCATTCACAGCATCACTGTTTGGTTTGTTTTAAAGGAACTCCAGTTTGTTTGCCCAGAAAGTTTGATTTGTTTGGGGACTCTGATATACCTGGGTCTCAGTTCAGTTGAAGTGAACTCTAGTGCAGATTGAATGCATATGTGGATATAACCGGACCAGAGACTGCTCCAAATGCAGGAAGTGGACTACAGCGCAGGGCATTCTGGGTAAATACAACCAAAATAAACACGCTAGTCTGGCGCTAGCAGGAGAAATGGCTTGTGGTCTTTTACCAAAGAAAGGAGAGAAATCCTATCATCTCTAAAATCGCCGCTCTATTTCTGTTTCGTGAAGAAGGAAGTTGCCCTCAGCGTCTCCTTTGGAGGCTTTTGTGTCGTTTCCTTCAGTGGTTCTGGGAGCAGCACCCCTACAGGCGAGGAGGTGAACAGGTTTTTCAAATGGTTTATTTGACAGAGCAGCGTGAAAGAGAACCACACCAGCTGAAAATGTAACAAATGCATTCTTGGTCTCCAGTCAAACCGACTCTACCAGACTATCTGATATGAAAACGCCGTAGCTTTAGCGTAGCGTGATCCTCCTTCATAGATGGGCTGGAATTTCCAGTAATTAACAGTTTGACAGTAATTTATATGCGCAACCACACATATTTATCTTTCAGTTTAATTATCTGACCCTTATTATTAGAGCTCAAAATGTGTTATTCTAACAACAAACGAAGTATCTACCTATCAGAATGTTGTAGCCAATTTCCAAACCTTGGTTTTTGCCGAGCTGCTAAAGGTGATTTTTTTTTATAATTGGGAAACATTATAAGAAGGAATCAGATCAATGGTTATTGCTTGTTTCATAATTGGTTGCTATATTATGTTTTCATGGGGTAAAGCACTTTGAACTGTCTTGTGGCTACTAATAAACCTGACTTAACTAATAACCAAAACCCCTCCCTGGACAGTGAGACTATTTAACCTTTCTTGATTATATGTCAGAATATTATGTTTTAGAAATGAAATTGCATCCCTTCTATTATTCTGAAATATTTCTGATATATAGACTTCCCCATCTGATAAATTGGACCCGTTTTAATGTGATTCCCACTGCAGTGGGCTCAAGCTTTGGGCAGGCGGCACATCTTCAGCCATAACTCCCATTCACTGTTTTTCTGCACCATGTTTAAACCGAACGGTTCGCATTTATTTTGACTCTCTCTCATTACTGCAAACTAAAACCATTAAAGTCGGCTGAGCATTCGCCGAGAAATCCATAACTGACAATGTGACCCGAGATAAAGACAGAAATTAGCCGTCCGGCACGGCCGTCCGGCTAACTGGATCTCCATGCAGGAGTCGTCCCTCTAATGAGCTCATCTGTCAGAGCTGTCAGGCTAGCCGTACGCACGGTGAGTACATGACGCCGGATGCAGCAGCAGGAACGTTTCAGCGGCGCCTTCAAAGGTTAGCCGATGAAGTCGATTCAGAAAATAATCCCTCCCGTGCCTAAAAGTCACTTAACCAACCTTCTTGATTTGTGTCATCAAGTATTAAATTCGGCTAATTGTCTAATTCCTTTAAAATGTTGAAGTGAGTTAGATATTGAGTTAATTTGATTCAGTGTGCGCAGTTCCGGTTTAAATTGAACAGAGGAAGTGTTTGTGCCCTGTGGTACGTTCACAAGTTACAGTCCCAATCATCTGATTGTGTTTTTATTCATATATGCAAATGCAGTGCATTCACATGAAATGTGATCTGAGAACTTTCCAAAACTGTGAAAGTCAGCAAAGACAATAAAAAATAAGTTTACGGGGATTAAATTATAATATTATGAGAATAAATTCAGTGTTACGAAAAAAGTCACAATGTTACAAGAATTAAGTCAGACAGTAAATCAAAATATTAAGAGAATGAAGTTGTCACAAATGCAAAAATAAATTCATTCTACTGCAATAAATCGAAGAAAAGAAGTCGCAATAATACGAGAGTAAAGTCGTACAATATTACGACAAAAAATCGTAATATTGCAGGGAAAAAACTACAAGAACTTAGTCGTTATATTACAAGAAAAAAGTAATGCGACAGCAAGTCAATATAATACGAGAATAATAAACTCATAAAGTCAGAATATTATCAGAATAAAGTAGTAATTTTGTGACGACTCCAACACAAAAAATAATTAAAAAAATTAAAATGATGAATGTTGAGTTTTTCGTTAACTTGTATTTTGGTATCAGTTTTATAAATTGTACAGAGCTGATTTTTTAACAGATTAACGTGAAATTATTACGGACTTTGAATCTATTATGCAAACCGTCTTATTTTTAAAAAAGAATCATGAACTCAACAAGCTGGTCCTGGTTTTTATGTGACTTCAATAACTGATTTAAGTTTTTCTCTCATTAAAACAGCTTTTTCTAGTAATTTTACAACTTTCTTCTGGTAATATTATTTATATTCTGCAAATATCGTGACTTTATTCTTGTAATTTAAAAAAAATCTCAGTCTGTTGTTGTTGCCATAACAGTTGTGTTCGTATGATATGGATGCAGTAAAACTGACACTGCACGACTCCCTGAGCAACATGGCGGCGGTCGTGGGAATGTTTTCTCTTCAGCTGGGACCAGGAAGTTTGTAAAGAAGCTGAAAATAGCATTGAAACTCAGGAGGATGGTCACCTTACAACAGGATAGCAAGTAGAAACTAAATCCATAACAAGAATTTGCAGCTAATCTAAAAAAAAATAAATACTGTTCACAGATTTTCTGAGGTGTTTTCCACAGAAAAAGGACAAAATACTCAAAGACAGTTGTAATGTAACTGCTGCTGATCCTACAAAGCACAAAACATCCTCCGTTACACACAATTGAAGTAAAATCCAAATTTACCATCAGTCCCTCTGTTGGTACATTTTATTATAATTTCTATTCACATGAACAAAGATACTGAGAGCTGTGACGCAATCAGCAAACTTTCCAGTGTTTGAGAACAAACTTTCAACCTTTTTTTTCTTCTTCTTCTTCTCCCCCATTGTGGATTTTTACAAAAGCCATTTCGTTTTCTCTCTCACTCCCTCATTTGTGAATCAGCTGCACTTATTACTAAAGGCAGCACATGTTAGATTATTAATGCAAACAGTATGAATCTTCACAGCTTAGCTGCGAGTTATCACACATTTCTGGCAACGCCGCACACTCTCTGGAAGATTAGGTCATTATCGCCGGTGAGACTATCGAGAACAAAACTTCTCGAAATTCGCTCTATTTTTAACACCCCCCAAAAAAAACCCAAAAAAAAAACGTGAAATCGTCTCACATCCTCGCACGTTCGTGCTGTTAATCACATTTAATAGCCGGGCTTTTCATGAACGGCGTTTGTTGGACTCTGAGTGGCCGCTTGCGGACGGCGAACGTCGGGACTCGACGGCGGGAGAGTGGAGTGAGATTGTGGGAAACGGCTGGAGTGTGTGTTTGCTCTGACAGTGATTCAACGCCAAACTGTTTGCTCTCAGAAATGTGCCTGAGAGGCCAGTTTTTTGTTGTAGCACTCACTTCACTATCGCGCTCTCTCTCTCCGGTACCTTTTGTTTCGCTGGGCTCCAAAAGCCATTACAGAGTACCTGTTATAATCGGCATAATGCCAACTATAATAGAGATAAGTCCTAAACGCACTCTGTGTCAGGTGGGTGTGTGTGTGTGTTTTTGTTCTGATGTATTGGCAAAGCTGGTCTCAGCCTGTACAGCTGACACTTCAGAGACACCCAGTCAAAGGATGATAATACTTCAGGTGCAGATTTCATGTATAGGAGCTTTTAGGAAGTACAGTATTCACTTTTTCACATTCTGTCAATGTTTTTTTATTCTAAGTATTATTATTTGTTTAATTGGAGTTCAGGTGGGATAGTGAACATATGTAAGCAGCAGTTTTTCAGTTTTCTTAACCGAACTTGGCTCTAGACTTTGACTAGACCATTCTAACACATAAGCCCAGTGGTAGGGGGCGCCAGGGCAGCCATCCAGAGGCCTACTGTGTTATTGAGATAGAAAATGTTAACGGTTGACAGGAAATTTTAAAATATCACTGTTATTGGACAACATTATTAACAATGAACATCAATTGTAAAATTTATTTTAAAATAAATATAATTTTTTTGCACATAAGCTGTTTTCATCCTAATTAAAGTATCTGATTTTCTTTCATCCTTTTGCCATGACTTGGCAATTTATTCACTGACCAGAGACAGGAAGTGGTAACGGAGTTCCTGTGAATAAAAAAATGACCTCTGACCTCATTCTCCCTATGTGTTCACATATTGACCATATGTTAGCATTGTGCTTCCAACAGTTTCACCAAAGAAACTCTTTAACCCGTCTTTGCCATCACTGGTACTGGTGTATTAAAAAAACATTTAATGAATAAGTAAACAATGCTTAGCCTGGTGGGGGAGCAAATAAAGCCTGGAGGCCCGCCAGGCTTAAGGCCCCAACATACTCGTCCGCCAGACTTGTCCGCGCAAGCATAGATTTTTATGACTGCGTACTCGGTGTCGCACCTTAAGCTGCCCGGTGGAAACAGAGTTCACATCGAACTGGTTTTCATGTGACACCGAGCTGATAAGGTTGAGAATAAGAGTTTTATGAGTTCATGTTGTTTCAAAGTTGACATCAACATGATAACAGACATGTAAGCGAAAATGCTTAACAGCAACTGGCTTCATATATTCACGCAAATATTGACATGGTGAATTATGCAGAATTATAAGAACAATAAACAAGACATCATCCCAGACGTCTTTATCAGCAGCGGAGCACAGAGGTGGTCCGATAAGTTGAGTCTGACTTTTTTTTTTTTTTTTCACCAAACAACGGCAAGGAAAGAATGATCGGGTTTGTGCTCATTTTCGATTGCTGCGCAAATTATTACACCGATCACAATTGTGCTTTTGGAACATAATAAACTAAGCTTATTGAATGGATTCCTGATTACAGCTAAAGCCAGCGCAGCCTCCTGCTGCTCCTCTGCAGCAGTAGGAGGCTGCGCTGGCTCCGGTTCACTGGCTCTGCCGGATGAATCGACATGTGACTGTCATTCTCTGTCCTGCACTGAGAGGTGAGTTAAAGCTTCCCAGATGAAGAAGAAACAGAACTAGGCGCCCAGATAGTTTATCAAACTTGCTCTCATTAGGATTGTGTGAAATAAAGGAATATGTCACGAGAGAATTTTAGGTAATTAGTTGAAGACCCACCCGGCCTTTCTGATACACTGGGGGAAACACTGCATATATATTATTTGATCTAACCCAGAGGTATACAACCCGTGTCTGATCATTTATTTTAGCCACATTTCTTGTACAAATGTCCAACTTTCTGACTGCTTCTTAAAATCAAAAGCTATTAGAAAATAATAATAATAAAAAAACGAATGCAAAGTAAATGAATGCGCAGGTTAAAAACGTCCTTCACATGCCTTTGTGCTGAATATAGGTGCGTCGGCGCACTTCCCAAATAAAAACCCAAACAAGCTTCAAGCTCCTCTGTTCTCACTGTCACTCTACTTTCTATCCATCAGTGTCAAACACACAAGTTTGTGTGATGTGCATGAAAACAAAGCCGGAAGGTAACAACGTGTTTGAAGGCGCCGTCTCATTATAATACCTGCTCCACTGTCAAACAAGTGCAAGTACACAAAACAGGGATTTCTGATATCCTCCGTCTCCTTTCCCATCCAAATATGGAGACATGAAAGCATCATATTTTCCCACAGATTGAATTCCACATCTTCTCCTTCCCTTTTCTTCTTCTTCTTCTCCTTCCTCCTCTCCTCCTCTGTCTATCCAGGAAAGCCTGCTGATGTTTCTCTGATGTCTAATGCCGTCTGAATGAGCGCGAGGAAGCGGCGCGCGCCCGTGCGCTCACACAGACCGAACTGACACTTCAAACAAAGCTTTTGTCTGCTCCCTGACAGTTATTCCTCTCTCCTTCCCCGCTCTCCTCCTCTTCCTCCTCCCCTCATTATCCCCCTCACTTCTCCCTGTCATTCCGAAACTCCCGTCCTACAACCCCCCCCCCTCCCACCTCGTTGTCTGCCGCACACGCGCACAACCCCGGAAAGAAAAAAAAAAGGGCCTGTGAAGAGTTGGCTGCTAATTGAGCCGCCTGGTTAAACGGAGGTTAAAGAAAAATACAAAAAGCGAAAATAACGCAGAACCTTTCCAAAGGTGTAATCACCGGGATGCGTTTCACTCCCAAACTGAAAAGGACGGATTATTTAATTACAAATCAACACAAAGATTTGATTACTGTCAGGGTTGTGTCGGCAAGAGAGAGAGAGAGCGTGGGTCCAACTTTGAAAAAAAGACGCAAACAGAATCTCTCGTCGGTTTTTCACCGTGTTGTGAGCGCTAACAAAGCCCCATTGTGTTCGGTGACAAGGGGGATTTTACACTTTCTGCGAGAAAAGAGGAATAATAGTAATATAAAAAAAACCAGCCCTCAACTTTTGTTGTATTGTGAAGGGAGACACGGAGCGCAAAGGAATTCACCGACAACACCAGCTGGCTACGTAAAGGTTAATCCCGCTTAAAAGATGCACACAGAGTGCTAAGGCTAAATTAAAGTCAATTAAATGCAAAAGAAATGAATAAAGGTTGGTATGTTGGATTTACTGTTAGCAAGTTCTGCTGTCCTAAATAATTAAAAGGAGACATTATGAGGAGTAGTGAATATAATGGCAGCCAATAAATCCACATTAATCTCTCTGGAAGGCAGCTGGGCGCCTTGCAGTTTGTTTTCAGCTAATGACAGTAAACCAATAATTAATTTTTGTTCTCCTTTACTGCTATAACTCCAGATCTATCTATTGAGGCGTAGTTACAGCAAAAGCTTTTTCTTATACATTAACGTTTTGTCAAGTTTATTTTGTGGCACATTTCAGGAAGAAAGCAGCTCAAAGTGCTTCACACCATAAACACACAATACAGTCAGCGATTATGAAACAAGTGATAAACGTTACAATTGCTACAAATGTTGTCATTTGCAACAGTTTCTCAGTGTTTCAGCAGTTTTGTAGTTTTCTGGAAGTTGGTTCCAGATTTGTGCGGCTTTCTCTGTTTGGTTTTGTAACTTTTACCATGGTCGATTTGCTAGAACAAATAAGAAGTTCTTTTTAAACTTCATCGCGAGCCATGCATGGGACACAACCAACTTTTTAAAGGTCTTCAAGTCAAATGAGATCAAAATTTGGTAATTATGAAAGAAATCCTGAAGGAGGCTGAAAAAGACCTCAGAGTTTTTGGAAGAGGTTCATTTTCCTAAAGGACAGTAACCTTTTGCATCCAGCTGGAGGTCCAGTTAGACTGGTTGAGCACAAGCCACTTCATGTGTCAGAGTGGCCCAGTCAAAGTCCAAACATAAATCTAACTGAAAAGCCACTACAAGACTTGAAATTTGTACTCTTTAGATCACAGGTGTCAAACTCCAGTCTTCCAGGTGTCCTGCAGGTTTTAGATGTGCCACAGGTACAAAACATTGGAATGAAACGGCTTAATTACCTCCTTCTTGTGTAGATCAGATCTCCAGAACCTTAACCTAATTATTCTATTCAAGTGCAGCAGAGGCACATCTAAAAGCTGCAGGTCACCGGCCCTCCAGGACTGGAGTTTCACACCCCTGCTTTAGATGGTCAAACTGAGACCTAACCCAAAGAATGCACAACTGCAGCTGCATCAAAAGTACAAAGTATTGGCTCAGGGCGGATGAAAACAAATGTACACCACACTTTTCAGCTTTTTGTTTCTCAAAAAATGCAAAAATATCTTCACGAAACTAAACCCCAATAAAAGACAAAAAGTTGAAGGTGAACAGACGCCTCTAGGGCAGGATTAACCTTCAACTAAATTACAGTTGCTGAGAGCCAACGGCTCAGCGGCCGGGCATCCAGAAAAGTATGGATTATGTCAATGAACAAAAGGTTTGATTATTAAAAATTAATGATCTGTTTCATTTATAGTTTACTTATTTTACTGTATCAAGTCAGGGATGCGATAGAAAGAACCCAAAAGTCTAATTTCAACAAATTACTTTTTTTAATATAAATTGACAGATGGGGCTCCCTACTGCAGTTATTGTTTCTTATTGGATTCTAATTTAAAATAAAATACAGTTTAAATAAAACTAAATTTAGAATCCATATTTCTTTTCTCATTTAAAGAACTAAGAAGTTCTGTCCTCTAATTTTGTAATTTTTCCCTACCTGACCCATCGGAGGGCCGAACTGAAGCCACTCGCCGGCGTTCTCCCTGACATCTGACCCCTGTGACCTGCTAATATCAGATCAATGTGTCGAATGAGACTCTGCAGACTTACTGACGTTGAGTAAAACGCCATGTGTTTATGTTTGCAGAATGAAGCGCAGCTGGATTTACTACATGTCACACTGTTGCTTTATGCCAAACAGAGCAACAACTGCTGCAGTATCACGTAAAACATCCTCACTTTCCATCAGTGTACAAAGAGCTTTAGGCTACACGACTTTATATATTATGTTATCATGCTGGTATTGTGTGGTTTTGTTTTTTTTATTATTTTTTTCAAATATAGACTGAGTCCTGTTGCAGATTAGCGAAAAGCTAGTTCTTTTTGGTTAATATTTCTCGATGCAGTGTTCTGAAAAGTTGACGATAGCGAACTAAAGCATGCAGTGCATTCAAACCACATGCCCCTGTCAGACTGAGGCGAGTCTGACACGTTCACCTGGGACTCTGAGCGCCACGAATACAGACGTCACGACTCAAAACGGCATCTGATGACAACCTGTGAATACTGGCTGTTATCTCTGCTATTTCACATTAAATTGACTCTATATTATAACTACTGCTGTTCATATAATGTTTTCAATATGCAAAAGATCATAAATTAGAGTCGAGTTGCATAATTAATGATGGTTCTTCCTGGGCGAGCCCTCTGTCAGTCCCTCCTCTCTCTTCTCCTGGCCAATTAAAATGCAGAAAACTTTCTGATATTCTGAGTTGGGAAGAAAATGCAGTGCGGACCTGAACAAACTACTAACCTAGCCTCTCTTTTCTCAGCAACATGCATGAGGGATGCCAGATATACTTTTACATTTTTTTTCTGCCGCTTGTGTGCCTCCCCCATTCTCATGACGCCCTGGGCTTCCGGCCATACGGCTCGTATCTGACATGGTATTTTTGGGATGATTTCAGTTAGTCTGATCATTCTGTATCAGACTAACTGATATAGAATGATCAGTTAGTCATCAAGAAGCGTTTGCATCTTCATTCTTCATAAATTGTGTATTTTGCTTTAAATTTTGACATGTCCATCTCAGTAATTTAATATTCTCTTATTGTCTCTTAGTATTACTGTTTAACCTGGTTATTCTGCAAAGCTCTAAGAGCAACCGAGAAGCATTCAAGGTCTTCACTGAGGTATAATAACTGATGCGACAGCTCAGAAATCAATGTCCTGTGTTTCCTCTGATTAAAACAGATGTTTTTTCGCCTCATAAGGAAGGCTCAGATCCACACCAGTGTGCCATAGACGATTATGAATGACCAAAGTCAGCCGGCGGCTTTGATCTTCATGTCTTCAGATGAGTTTGAATGTATTTCCAAACAGCTGCCTTGAACGGCCCTGACAGTTATTCCCATAAGAGACGAATGCAGTTCGAGTCGGGCTCCAGTAGATTTCCAATGAAGCATCTCCAGAAACCCTCCTGATGACATCCACAGGCTGGAGTCTTTCTTCCTATTGAGGACAGAACATGTTCAAGTCAAATTATCGACGGGGGAGGGCCAGCGAGGTCACTGCTCGAGGCGGTTGGTTGGCTTCAAATGGTAAATGGATTTATAGCACTTTTCCAGTCATTTTGACAGGAGGAAGCTGGAATCGAACCTGCAACCTTCCGACTGCGAGACAATCGGTGGGCAACTGCTTTACCCACCAATGTTTCACAGGACTTTATTTAGAAGTATTAGAGTAAAATAGAACCCAATAGAAAAACTTAAAAGCTAGAAACCACAAATCATTTACTTTCCAATTATAAATGATGGAACCTCTTGTTCTCTTCAAATACATTGAAGTTTCTGGTTGTGACGTGACAAAATGTGAAACTGTTCAAAGGATGTGAATACTTTTGCATAACCCTATGCTGCTAATGAAAGAAGATGATGAAGAACAAAATAATACATGGTTATCAAATTATGTATGGCATGCCTCGGTATTCGCTAACACTTGCCGAATAGCTCAAATCCGCAAATACTTGATAGAGTTTCCCTCAGTGTATTGTAAGCCTGGCGGGCCACCAGGCTTTACTTGTTCCCCCACCAGGCTTAGCATTGTTAATTTATTAGTTGTTTTAAATGAGTGCCTTTTTTAATACTTTATAGTTGGTGTTTAGGTATTAATCTTCCAGACGTCAAAAAATACATAACTAGCAAATGATATTTTCATTCTTCCTGTCAATTAAAAAAAAAAAAAAATTGAACTCAAAAAAACACGGCTGGTGGCCGGATGAATGATGTAGCGCCCTGAGCACCAGCTTAGCGAGTTTTCTGGGGGAAACTTTGCTTGAAAAAGCCTCTAAAAATGTTAATAGCTGCTTATTCTAATAGTTCATACACCAATTATACCTTAATAGTGTATGTATTAATACACACAGTGCACTACTGCAGAAACTATTATCAGCAGTACTGCTCATACACTGTTTGTTAGCTGATGAGCTAACAAATGGTTGTTAGCTTGTTTATTAGCTAACAGAGCTGACAAGCTAGAAAATAAATGATTACATCTAAAACAGTCTTCCCTATCTCCTCTCTTAGGTGTTCAGCCAATCAGAGCCAAGCAAAATAAATGACTCTCCTGGATTGGCTGCTTTGCAAACGCTAGCCAGTAGTGTGTCATGTAGCAATGCAGCTAGCTTCCTAAACTGCATTTCCTCCGCAAAAAAATAAAATTAAAATAAAAAATTCTGTAAATAATTTGGAGATTCTTTTAACAGAAAGAGATGGAAGTTTTGGTTTATAAAACCCACAAGATACACTGAAGTTTGTGACAAAATGTGAAACCGTTCAAGGCGCTGCGGAAACCTAAATGCTCGGCTTAGTAGCAATTATGCTAACTTTACTCAGCATGAAATGTATTCCGATCCTTCTTACAGCCGCAGTAGTTTCTTTTACTCCTGATATCCCCCGTAGTAGCAGTTTTAATTAATCAAGGAACGTAATCCTCATTTTAGCTGGACAGTCGCCCATTAACCACGATTTGCTAACTGAAAGGATTAGTGCCTTGCTCAGGGGCACTCCCGACAAAGCGAGTGTGCTGTGCCGCCTTTCTGTGCAGTGGAAATAAATGAAAGGAAGACGAGGCTCAGTGAGAGACGCCGGCCTGCATGTGCGTGTGTGGCTGTGTGCATTTAGTTATCAGGGGAGCACAGCATAGCTCTGCTGAGATTAAATTCCCAGAGCTTATTCTGACTATCAGCATTACTCCAGGACACACACACACGCACACACAGAGAGAGAGAGAGAGAAGGAAAGCTGAGTTGGAGGAAAGAAAGCTGCCATCACTACATTTTCATTCGTAGAAAATATCAACATTGACAGTTCGCCTGCCACTGCTATCACTCCTGCTAATAATCCCTACCAATCCCATCCAGTTTATCGGTAGTCCCATCAAATCTTTATTTCCTCCTTCATTTCAATCTGGAGAAATATGGCTTCACTGTAAAAAAAAAAAAAAAAAAAAAAAAAACTGAAACAACACCATTAAAACAATTCTGTTAAAGTGACATTGTTTGGCTATTGTGGATAACGAAAACTAGTCTGGTAGACTCGGTTTGATTGGGGATCAAAACAGCAACGATCGGTGTGGTTCGTGAACCACATCCTGTGAAAAATGTGTTCCCCCTCCTCGCCTGTGGTGGCGCTACACAGAGAACCACTGAAGGAAATGACTCAAAAAACTCTGAGCGTAACTTCCTTCTTGATGTAAATAAAATGGAATAACATCAGATTTCAGAAATTGTCCCCAATTCTGCAATTTCAATAGTTATTTTTAATGTTTAAATAACATAAAAAACAAATCAATCATTTGTGTCGTAGGACAGAGATAAAAAATTGCATTTTGTCAAAGTTTCTGAACCTCTGTCTGTAATAGTCATACTATCTTTTTGATTAGACAAAATTTAACACGAGAAAAAGTTGTACATGAAAAATAGTTTTTAACTGCCTCATGGGGATAAGTAAAGGTTAAATAACTACCTAAATAAAAACTGCATTTTTCCCCACAGGTTCTTAAAATAGCAATGCTATGGTTTACTAGGTCAGATCAGAGAAACAGTCTGAGCTAGCTAGCTAGCTAACCTGCATACGTAGCACAGAGGTGCATTCTCTGCTCCTGCTGCATGCTGGGATATAAATCTTGGATGTGTTAATTACCTCATGCGACCTGATTTCCTCCATGTGAAAGTTTAGCATGCGACAGACGGATACAGAGGCGGTGATCCATCACACGGGACCGCAGCTCTGCGGAGATAGGTGTGTGTGTGTGTGTGTGTGTGTGTACTGTATGCGAGCGTGTTTGTAGTAGTGACAGCGCTGTCAGTTCATCTTTCTGCATTGACAGATAACGCACATGTCAACCAGCCAAGCCAGCGCACGTAAAACGATCCCATCCACGTTCCCGGCGCGTAAACACCTCGGCCCGTCAATCACTTCGTCTGGAATTCCCTCCGCTTGCTCGTCCTTTTCAACTCCTTGCCTCTTCCCGTTCCACCTCCCCTCTCCCCACCTTTCTTCTCCGTCTTTCATCATTCTGTTATTTTTCTTTCCTTTTAAAGAAACTGTCTGCTGCCCTGAAACTGGGTCTTTTTTCCTCCCTTGGGTACTCTGTATGTTTTTTTTTCTTCCTCCCTCTCTCTATTCCTTCTCGTTGCTCCGCTCTTCCTCTCTCCCACGCACATCTTGCTGATAGATTAAATGTTGAAGGCGAGGTCTTGTAGTGGAAAAGAGAAAGTCTCTTTTAATTGCGCCGATCCCTAATTAGGCGGCCCGTCTCGTCTCCCGGCGGTGGATGTGACAAAACAGGAGGCCCCTTTCCCGGGTCAGCGGGTCGCCGCCTCGTGTTGTCGCACACTCCCGCTCGTTACTTTTTTTTCCTACGGGGGAGTTCACCTTGGTTGCCGGTGTATGAATCTCTCGGTGGAGACTGAATGTTTGGTTGTGTGGCAGAAGGAGCGTTTTTGCTAAAAATACATGGTTATGTAAGGAAAGTTTCACCACCCTCTCTATTCCCTGCAGGCCAGTCTCCAATGGTTCCAGTAGTTATTACATTTACTGCTTTCATATGTCTTTCAGCCATGTGTGTGTGTGTGTGTGTGTGTGACAGTGTTTTCATCACAAGAGACACACAATTAAACAGGAAGTTGGAAGTAAGGGCCATATGACCTTTGAATTTTATTTTGAATATATATTTTGTGGTATTATTATTCTATCGATAAAATTGATGATAGAAAATTTTGTATCACTTCATTTTCACTGTATGGTTGTGACTGCATTTCATTGCAACACTAATATTGTTCTTAAAAACATTCCCATTTAAAATAGTTTTCTGCAGGACTCCGCTTACTTGAAGAAGTGTGATGTAAACTGCACAAAGGAACTGCATGTAATCCTGTTTTCAAATGTACTTTCATTTATTTAGGCCTGTCGCAATAAGCGATAAAACAATTAATCAGATGATAAATTAAAACGAGGTAGATGATTAGTCCCAGAACTAATTATAACAGCATGATACAGCATGAAAAATTTTCGACCATCACCTCTGACTTGGATACTCACAGCATGATGCTGCCACCACCGTGTGTCACCACGGGTGTTTCGTGTCCTGAAAGCGATTGTGATATGACTGCTGCTGCAGCGTCCTGTCGCGCTGACTGCTGCTCATTTCTGAGTGCCTCTCTTAGCATTATGAATTGTTCCAATCCATATCCGTGTAATTAAATCAATTTCTTCGCTCACAATGAGTGGAAACACTGTCTAACATTCTTGGGAAATTAATTTCACCAAAATCAGATTGGACACCGATAAGACACGGATCGCCCTGAATTCCCTGCTAAGCCTTTTGTCGCATGCTTTGTGTGTGACAAACACAAAAACCTACGCAACTGCTTTTAGTGCAAGACCCCCACCGGTGCTTAAATAACACCAGTTTATTCTGTTTTGGAACAGAAAAAGCTGTTTTTTAGAAAATGAACTGACGTGTGGCTTTTGGAGAGAAACAACCAGGTGGAGTACCTGACGACCATATTTAAGTTGGTTTTACTTTGGATCTAACTCATTTAGCATGTAAACATTCACATGTGAATGACACGAGTTAAATTAATGCAACGCTGCATAAGTAGGGTGACCTTTAACCTCCTAAACTGCTCACAGCTGAAACCAGAAACTCACATACACCGAGTAAAAAGACATCTAGTTTTTTTTCTCACTGTCTGAAGTTAAATTAAACCAAACTTCTCTTGTTTTAGCTCAGTTAGAATCACCCAAATTATTTTTATTTGCTAAACATCACAATAACGAGAGATGAGATGTCAGAGATGCATTCATTCAATAGTTTACATACAGAATCATTACTATCTATTTAAACAATGAGGGAAAACCCAGATGATGGTGTCGTATCTTAGGACTCTTCTGATATTTTAACCGACACATTTAAGGTAATTGGAGACACACACCTTTGGATTTATTTAAAATCACGATATGATACAATAATTCGGAACAACTTCCAGATGTATAAAGGAGCCACATCCGCCTGCTCAAACAATTATACACAAGCATAGCCGAGATTGAAATGTCCAAATCTGTCAATCGACCCAAGAACTAAAACCAAAGACGTTTTAGAAGATTCTGCTGAAAGTGGTAAAGCAGCTGGTGCTGACATGGACTGGAAAGCCCATGTCCTCTGCGAGGAGGAAGCCATTACTCCAAAAGAGCAGCCTTCCTTTTTTGGAGAATTGTTCTGTGGTCCAATGAAACTAAAGTGAAACTGTTTGGGAATAATGACCATCATTACATTTGGGAGAAAAAATGTGATACCTGTAAGCCTGACAGCGCCATACCAACTGTGAAGTATGGAACTAGAACTTTTTAAAGTCAATATTAAGCAGTTATTTACTTAAAACAGTCTCCTATATCTTGATGAAAAGTTACTTGCAGTTTTGTTTTTCTTATTTCAAATGTGCTAAGATGTTTGCACAAGAAACTAGACCAAAAAACACAAAATCTTTCCAGGTTTTGTGTTTCTGCAGTGAAAGTGGTTACAAAGTGGCTTAAGGACAACCAAGCCGACGTTTTGGCATCACAAACCTTGTTATCGGTCTGATGGAGACGGCGCGTGCGAGTGAACCCCGACTCAGTTCCACCGGTTCTGTCTGGAGCAACGGGCCAGAACTCCAGCAAGCCACTGCGAGAAGCTTCTGGAAGGAAACCCAAAACGCTTGACCCGAGTCTTACGGTTCACAGCCAGCGCTACCAAATACGGAGGAAATTTATTCCGATTTTGAAGACATTAACAAATAAATCTCAAACATAATTATTGTGGTATTTAGCAAATAGAAATCATTTTGGTAATTCTAGCTGACCTTAAAAGATGTTTGGTCTGGTTTCACTTCAGACAGTTTTTTGGTGGGTTGTAAACTTCTGCTTTTTTAGTTTTAAAAAGTACAACGTATTATGACACATTTTCACAACTATCATCCCCTCTAAAAGTTCTCATTTGCCTAATCCTTTCTTGGAGGTAAGAATACCAGCTGAGATACGTGCCGTAGCTGCGGGGGCGTGAACGGTCTTCTGGCGGTCGGCAGATGGAAAAAAAAACAAAAAATGCGTCTAGACTCCCTTAAAAGCATTTTCGATTAAAATCCTCCCCAAAAAAAGCCTTCCAGAAAAATCACCTTTCACATTAATTAAAAAAATCCCCTCCAACACCTACTGACATGAAACTTTTTCCTGTCAGATTAAAGCCCAGCTGGTATTTAATCACAGGTCAAATGGCTCTGCAGGACTTGTGGCTCCAGCTTTGACCGGCAGTGATGGAGGCCACTGCCAGGTGGACCCGCTACCTTTCACTCATTTTTACACCACAATGAGCTATTTATCGAAGATTATTATTAAAGTCTTTACTTTCAGGCAACGTTGGACCTCCTGCCGGGCCTGACCTTTAGTCTCAGTATTGTCTCTCGTTGTTTGAGTGGAATTTGAAGTTTTGTCAGCCGGCGCGTCAAACATGAGCGACCCTGTTGTTTCTACGTTTACCCGTAAATGCCGTGACAGACAGGCTCACGCTAACGAGCTTTTGTCCTTCTGTCTTTGCAGCCATCTTGAGTCGGAGCGCAGTGCACTGAAGAGGAGAGAGTGGGAGAGGAGGAACCAGGAGGTCCAGCAAGATGAAGACTTGTTCTCAACCGGATTTAACCTCTTTGGAGAACCGTATAAAGTAAGAGCAAAAAAAAAAAAAACATCAACAAAACTAAAAGCACAAGTTTGTTTGTTTTTCTTACCGCTTTTCTGTTCCCGACAAGAAGGATGATGGGTCTTTTCCTCAGCTTCTTAAACTGTGGAGGTTGTGTGGCATAAAAATATGAGATGATGGCGGATCATTTAAAAACTTTTATCACCATCATTGTGATGGTGATAAAAAAAATCACCATCACATAAAAAGTTAAATAAACGCAGACACAGCTTTCCTGAAGCACGTTTCAATTTAATTTCAGCTTGCAGTCTTCTCGTTTAACATTTTAAAGTCTGATGACATAAACATAGTTATAATTTTTGTGTTGTTTTTTTATACACAGGAAACCATTTTAAACTCATTGCCTTGTTTTCCAAATTTGCTTGTATCATAATTAACACGTCAGACTTATGCGCTCATTTAATCATGATGATCAACATGACCTGTTTTGTGACCACATTGTGTGATACTTAAAATGTATTGATCGCTTTTACTGATTTAAAGAGTATATCACTGATTTAAAGGCACATTTTTACAACATGTTTACTCAATACAGCACATTTTTGTTGTTAGAGAAACAATCATATAAAAATTGATGCATTTGGTGCTAGAGGGTTAATGATGCATTAGAGTTGTTAGAAAAAGAAAGGGAAAATTTTTTGTAAATTTATACACAAACTCAAAGTTTTTTGGAAAGAAATGAGAGATTTCAGAGTTTCAAAAGTCAAAAATGTTCAACTTTTGAAGCAGAAAATTTTTTGTGTGTTTTGTGTTTCTAACTATGTTTTATTTTTTAAAATAATTGCATATTTTCTTTCTTTCCAAATGAAAATCTTACTATACAACTCTGGAAAAAACTAAGAGACCACTTAAAATGATCAGTTTCTCTGATTTTACTTTTTATAGGTATATGTTTGAGTAAAATGAACATTGTTCTATGAACTACTGAGCATGTCTCCTTTACTCAGTAGTTTATAGAATAAAAGAAATGGTCAAAATAACAAAAAAAAATATGCAGAGCTTTCAGACCTCAAATAATGCAAAGAAAACAAGTTAATATTAATTTATATTAATTTGGAAACAATAATACTAATGTTTGAAATTAGGAAGAGTTCAGGAATCAGTATTTGGTGGAACAACCAGGCGGTTCTGGATGGACCTTTATCATTACCTGACTCATCATTAAACCACAGACACACACAGCTGTATTAGTTAGCTTGTTGCTTTAGAGTTTAAACACATAAAATGGAAAGAAATGCATTGTCATTGGCTTGTAGCTTATTGTTAGCAACAGATAGCATCACAACATCTCGGGTGTAGCTTCTTTCCCAGATTGGCTCTCCGACTCCAAATGAAACTCATCATTCAGGTTTGAGAGAAATTTGGGTAGTTTTTCTTCCACTTAGTTGAGCTAACGGTATCTGTACACTGACTGGCTAGTCTCAGTCACGTGGCTAGCTACACATTACAGTATAATGGTAAAAAAAAATTAAATAAATGAAACTTCAAAAGCAAAACATGTTCTGAAATAATATGTATCTCGGTAATTTTGAAGAACCAGTGTGTATCTGTTTAAATTTAAGGAATGACAGGGAGCCTAAAGCTAAAACGGGGCAACAAGCTAACCGCCATAAGTCTTTCTCATCCATGTTTCCAGCCTTCCTGAGCTGTCTGAGCGAGAGAGCTGCTTTCCCCACATGTGGTGCTCTCTTATTGCTGTCAGGGAGACAAGTTTATGCTGCTGATTTATCTCTGCTGGAGAAGAGCTGAACATACCTGACTCCAGAATTTAATTTAAGGGAAAGAGACCAAATTTACAACACCTTAATCCATTAGGATAGGCTGGTCTCCTCCAAGAACGCGGCTCTGTGATTTAGGCTAATATAAAGCTACTCTGCCTGCTGTAAATTATCATTCGAAAGGACTTATTATGGGTGACAAACAATAATGCGAGTCTTCTGTATTGTTTAATGTCGTTCGATGGATGGGAACGCGGATAATGTGACTGTTTCTCATCCTCTTTTTCCCTGAGGCTAAAATCCGAAACAATTGTACACACAGTTGTATACTTATTATTTTCAGATACCTTTTTTCGTTCTTTCTTCCCTTTCTTTAACAAAATGTAAACCAGACATGCATGAAGTCCTCGGGCACTGTGCGGCCCCTCTGTGTAAAATTGATTTTGGCTTGTTAACTCTCATTAGCTTCCACCGGGTGCTTCGGCACTTGGTTAGACCGGAGCAGCTTTGAGTCTTGACAGAATTTGCGCTAACCTGCTGTGTCCAAACACAGAGGATAAGAGGGTTTCTTACCGAGATGCTCCTCGGGGCTCGGGGGTCAGTGGAAGCAAATGAGAGGTTGCTCTTCTGATAATGAATCCAATTCTAGGGGCCTCCACACTCCTAGTAATCGTTTCTAAGCCAATTAACAACAAAGACGTAAGGTCAAGATCTGTGCGTACGAGGAGAGAGGAGGGTTGTGTGTGTGGCCTGGTCGGTGTGAGGTACCACTGCTGCATGCTAGCCTCTGCAAATAAAGTGAATTCAAGTCATTTGTACACAGGTAGGCTACGTTTCCATCCAGTTGTCATGCTAATTTTGAGCTAACTTTTAAAATGTTGCCAAAAAAATAAAAGGAAATACAAATTGTGGGGTTCCCATCTACCGGTTTGGAGCGAATTAATCGGGCGTGATTGTGTAATTTCAGATGTTGATGTCACGCACGGTTGTACTAAGCAAGAAGTAGAGGTTGTAAACTAGCATGGACCACATGTTTCAGAGAAATTGAGGGAAATTTCTGGGTCAAGATGTAATTGTTGTCATGGCGACCAGCTTTGGCGACGCCGCGTCCTGTTCGCTGTAGAACCAGGGTTATAATAGTTTTGGGTTTTCATTGTAGTTTAGTTTTATTTTGTTGTGACTTTTTGTCTAATTCAGTTAGTTTTAAGTAGCTTCCGGTGTGTATTTGCCAGTTTTTAAAAGTGAAATATTTAGTTTCAGTTTACTTTGTATTAGTTATTGTCGTAGTTTTAGTTTTTTTTATATCTTGGTTAATTTTTGGGTGCAGAATTCAAAAAGGTTGAAGTATTGTATTGTGATTATATTTACGTCAACAGAAGACGTTCCAAAAAAATGGGTTCAGTTATCATTGAACAACCAACTCACTCTGGTGTTTCCTCCCGACTTTTGATGCCGCCATTTTAGCGTAAATGCCACAAGGAGGATTATGGAGTACCGACATTTTCTGACAGCTGACATAAAATGCTTGTGTGAGGGGAGGTGGGGGTAAATTTCACATCAGCTCAAAAGGCTAATAAACAGATTTATGAACATGAAAATAGAGGATATTACATCTATAATTTCAGTATGCTTTAGTTAGTTTTATAAACGCACCAAATGCTTACCACCTCGAACTATCGTGAAAACTTTTGAATTTGATGTCATTTTGCTGTTTCCTTCTACTTTTTCTAATCCGATACTTCAAATGGAAACACGGTCGGGTTATGTACGTCAAGATTTTCAACTCCTATGCAGTGGGCAGTGAGGAAGAGGCGGACGCCACCTTTATCCTACTCCTTCATCTCCATCTATGGACTTTTTAATAAGTGTTCTGACTAAAAGATTTTCTTTATTTTTATCTTAATCAAATCTGCTGCTAAAGATGGACCAGTCTGTCTTTTTCTGGCATGAAGAAATGTTTCCTGTCTTTAAATAACTAATTCCACCATGGGGATGTGAATAAAATATACATCATGGTGCTTTTTAACAGCATTACTGATGTCAAAAGATGCTTATAATTCAGATTCAAAAAAATATACACTAATACTGTAATTACCAGGGGAGATTGGATTTATAACATGGTAACTTTTAGCTTGTTGCAACACTAAGCCTAAGTACAAACGCCCTGAATTTTGGCATTAGATCTAATTTGCTGGAAGCCTTATTACTCAGCGAAGAGGCAGTTCCCTGGTAATACGCTGCTGCACAGAGGTTTTTAGGTTCCTCATTAATTACAGTCATTAGCTGAACAGGGAAGCTGTAATTGAAAATAAAATAATTCTGATAAAAGGGAACGGGTCACTGCATCATTCATAGGGGACAACTTGTTTACCCGTTTAATACGCCTGCTCTTTTTCAACTGTTTGAAGAAATGTCCACACATTTCTCCAGTTTGTACCTCGCTGCTCGCTATTTTCTTCTACTGATTTATTTACCACACCGCACAGAAATTTCATTTTTTATTTTTATGTTTTTATGCTCACTTTGTTTGATCAATTTTGCCAAATTCCCCCCGCTCTGCGTTTAAGTCCGAGCTCCTCTTTCATATCAGCTCGTTTTAGCTAGCGGATATTGGATTTGTGGAGCCCGAATGACCTCTGCTTTCTGTTTTTACTTTTTGGTTGTTTTTTTCTTTTTTAATCATGTGTCCGTCACTTCTGTCTTTTTCTTCTCCTCTCTCTCCCAACGTTTATTCTCTCTGTCAGCTATTAGCTAATCCCTCTTCTAATCCTGTTAAGGAGCGTTATGCTGTTAGCAGCTATTTGGGATGATCTATTCACACACTCTTAAACACACACACACACACACACCGAAGTCATGCATAGGTATTCATCCTTTCCCTCTCCTCTGTTTTCCATTTTACCTCTCTGTAAATGTGTTTTCTGTTCCTCTTCAGCCACCAGATCTTTTATTCATGAGCCTGAGATGGAGACGAGATGGGCTAATTTATTCACAGCTAACTTGGGCTCTCCACGGTGTGTAGTGTTTGTGCGAGTGTGTGCGCACAGCAACGACTTCTGTTAGGATTATTTGAATGCTTTGCCGTCAGTTCTGATGTGCGTCGTCCGTAAATGCGTCTTGATCGTTTTCTTTCTTCCGTTTATTTGCGAGTTTGGAGGTTTTCTTGTTTTATTAGAGGCGAAACGATGCAAAGGAAAGACTTGATGGGACAGATTAATGATGTTTGTCAGCGTTCCGCCTTCTTGATTAGTTATCTTGAAATCTGTTTGGGAATATTTCACTCCTTCTATCTTGTTGTACCATTTTTTTGAAGGATATTTATGGCCTTTATGTTTCAGGTAAAATAATTATTGAGCTGCTCATCTGAGTTTTTGCCATTTCTCTGTCCAAGCTACACTATAAAAATATTAAATAGTAAATATTTTTCCCACTACCACTGATTACTTTATTAGGAGTAGAGGCGATGTCACAATGAATGAAGCACTGTTTTACTAGCTTTAGCTTTAGCACTGTTGGTGGGCCTAGCAAAACTGAACTGTTATCTATGAGAGCTGACCTAGAGAAGACAGAAAATAACTCTGAGATTCCCAAAAGACTTCCTACACTTCTGAATCCAGCGCCTTTAATGGCTGGCTGAGGTTGAAAAGCAAACAGATAAAATGGGTCGACTGTGTGTGAGCACACTACTCTCTGTACAACATACAGAGAAAATACAATTTCCTTTTCAACAACTCACAGTATTGTTTAGCTTCTGCGACGTCGCTTTCAAAAAAATCTCACAAATACTGACAGTTTTTGGTTGTCTTCTCACAGTAACAACTTCCAAACTGAAGAGTGTTGTGGTCAGTGCCAGTCCAAGTTTCTACTTCAAATCAAACAAAATTGGTTTCACACGTTTGTGCAGCAAAAACTCTCATTTGTGCCGCTATCTTTTTAAAGATATTATTCTAAATGTTTCCGAAGGTCATCAAAGGTCAAAACAACCCCCTTCTCCACCCTCTCACACACACACACACCTACAAAATCAAACAAATTTGGCATCAATCAACTGTGCTCTAAAACGTTTAGCTGCACAAACCAGATTTTCTGCTCGCTGACCTCTGGAAACCTTTTTCTTTTGTAAAATTTGAAAGATTATAACGCCACAAACAGTTTTGTTGCTGCACAAACATTTGACACCATTTCCACTCAACGTGAAGAGGGCAAGAAGGTCAACTTCCCTCAGGGTGTTTTTTGAGTTTGGACCTTGCGGGTCACCAGTCAGAGCCAAGAAAAGTGGAAAATTTGTTAGTTATAGTTTTCCCCCATTAATTACCCTTTTTATTTATTTCAGTTAGCGAAGATGTTTTCTCAATTTCAGATTTTGCTATTTTGTTAGTTTTAGTTTGCTATAATAACCTTTGTTTGTTTCCACTGAGTGTATTTACAGTGTTTTAAGAAAGTGGCACGGTCAATACAGTAGGATAAATTGCTTTTACTCCCTAATCTGCCAGTATTGGTGAAGATTGGTCATCGTGGTGCAAACACAATAAATCCAAATGCGCATGATTACACTCCCCTCCCATCTCGACAAAGTCCAATACGTCCATTACTTTGGCTGTTCACCAAACCATTACCATTATCAAACTATTACAGACGTTCCCATTATCCTCAGTTATGTGCTAATGTGCAAAACGTCTCATTTTTACAAACAGAACAAATACAAAAAAAAAAGGCCTGCCAAACACGCGGGCTAGCGGCGCAGTGCGAGCGTCGTTACCATGGTAACTCTCTCTCTCTGTCTCTGTTGCTCCGTGCAGATCCGCTCGTTTTCCGCCGAGGCATGTTAAAACCAGAACACTTTGTGATTTCAGCTCCACCTGGCTCATAAAACTCATGTCAGAACAATTGCTTGGTGAAAACAGAACCCAGAAACTTGTGATCATCATGAAACGCAGCTTAAATGGTCCTCTATTACAGCCAATAGTGCCATGGTGTTATGATCATTCGTAATGTCATGAAGTGTTTGCTGTAACACACACGCACGCACACATACTTAGAATTCCCTCCTCAGCAATGAGCCCTCTCCATGGATCATTGCATGTTATTACTCTATTATTTGGTTATTGACTGAAACCGTTTGCATTGGAACAACAAAACCGCACGCTCAAACGCTCACCTCGAGGAAAAACAACCATCGACATGTCAGTTTTTAATTGTCCCTTTCTTCTCTCGCCTCGGAGATCTAAACAGATGATTTAAATTCATCTTTAAATTTATTAATCTTCTTACGGCTTCCTCCTCTCTTTAATTCTCCAAATAAATAAGATTTTACTTCTTCTTACCAGCTTTGCTGTGACTCGACACCGCCGCGTCCCTGTTAGCGCTGTGGTAATTGGGCCGTCAGCAACCTCGGCCTTATGTCTGAGAAATTCTATTGACCAGATTGCTAATCAGATGTGCAATAAAATTACTGGACGGCATTTCGCATTGATCTTGCTCACTGGTCCCATTGTTCCACGTTTGTCTGTAATTCACGATGAAATGTCAGCCGTGTGTTGGTTTGCTGTAGATCTTGCATAATTCAGACCCGGCTGATGAATGGTGTCGGCTTTACGGCTCGTTGTTCAGGCTGAAAACTTGTCACGTATTTCTTGCTTCTGGTAAAGATATGTTAAAAAAAAAAAAAAAAAAGTCTTTACAGAAATTGTTTCTGTATTGGACTTGGTTCAATCTTACCTTTTAATTTCCAGAAAACCTATTCAAATACATTAAAGGTGCAGTGTTATGTAAAATCAATCAGGCATGTTTGAGAAATCCTTTAAGCTCCATGGCAACCATTCAGCTGTTCAAAACGCCTGGGTGGACCTAGCTCCGCCTTCGAGGATAAAGCTCCAAGTTTCCACCTCACAGAGCTGCCCTGCTCATCACTCCCCACTCAGACTAGCCAGCAGCTTCAGCAAACACTGGATATTAGTGAATAAATGGAAGAAAAAAACGATCAAGATGCATTTATGGAAGATGCACATCAGAGCTATGGTTAAAACTTTGTTAAAGGGTTAATAGAGGAGCCATGACTTCCTGAAGGCGAAGTTTCAGAAAGAGCAGGAGCTTCTTAAAGAGACAGTGGCCCAATTTCAAGGTGTTACATTTGATAAATACAGCACTTTTATAACAACTTAAGGTGGCACAGTTACTTGGTTGTTCTATAAAATTGCACAATGTGATCACAATGATATGTAGTACGTATTGTGTGCCTGGAAAACATGCTGCTGCACCTTTAAAGTATAGTTATATTAGTAAAAACATTATTATACCCTGCCACATGTGGGCAAGCATCTTCTTCATATGGTATTCTTGAAGTGCCAAATATAGGACATGCTAAAAATACCAATCAATATGCTTTCATGGACCCGACATTGGAAGAAAATTGTTCAAACACACCAATCTGTCATTTTTTTATGTTTGTATACATCAACTATTAAAGTAAGTAAACGTTACAATAACTGCCCCTAGTCTCATCTGACCGAAGCTCACAAATCCCATTAAAGTCCCAGTAAAGTGAACCAAACTCCACTTTGTGACGGTAAGGCAGAGAAGCCTTTTTCTTTCCTTATCATGGATACTTGGTGATTACTTGCAACAGTTCTCTACCAATAAAATGTTAAAATTTATCTTGGTTTCCTCAAATGTGGCTCGTGGTTAGCAGAAGTGGTGTCCTGCGTGACTCTTGTTTATGTCATGTGGTATGGTAATCCCCGAGTCTTTGTATAGCAATTAGACGTTCCAACTAAAACAAAAAAAGCAAACCATTCAATACAAACAGTGTTTGCACATAGTTACCAGTTCTGGGATTTTATCTTCCTCTTTTTTTGGCTCCAGAAGAACTGCTGCCACTAGTGCTGATTTTCTTCTTTCTTTAGGAAATCTGTCACTGACACTAAATGAGCTGTTAGGCTATTCTTGGGCACCTCTCAGCATTTCCGATAGCAGGTAGGCTGCTTTAGGATGACATATAAGGAAAGGCAGAACTGTCCTCCAAACAGTGATTGGCTGAGAATGTGGGGTCAGGGTAATAATGACTCCTGCCCCATTAATTTCACAGCTTCAGCCCGAGATGGGGCCTCTTAAAGGTGGCATTATTTAATTAATCATCTCCTCCTGAAGGCTGGTCAGTGGTCACCCTATCTATCTCTCACTATTCCTTTCCAGATGAGTAAAGAGGGCTGTTCATCAAGTCTGGTAAAAAGGAGAAATGGAAGACTTAATTAATGTCCTTTTCTTCTCCCTCCCTCTGTCCTTTTTTCCCCCTTCCCTGTCAGACTAATAAGGGCGATGCGTTGGCCAACCGAGTCCAGAACACCCTGGGCTCCTACGAAGAAATGAAAGACCTGCTAACCAGCCACTCCAACCAGAGCCACTTGGTGGGAATCCCCAAAGGCAGCGCCGCGAGCAACAACCAGCAGCAAGCGGCGGGCTCCTCCACCGCCGACAGATCGGCCACGGAGTCCCAGCTGTTCAACGAGGCCTTGAGAGGAGCAGCGGGCGGTGGAGGAGGAGCAGAGGGAAGCGGGGAAAAGAGGACGGGAAGCGGCGCGCTGTCGTCGGCCTCCATGCAGCCGCCCGCTGTCATCACGTCGTTATCGAACACGGCGGCGGCGGCCCCGCACCAGAACGCGAAAAGGTCGAGGAGCTCCATGGAATGTTCGAAGGGAGGTCAAGCGACGGGCCTGGTGGGAGGGTCAGGGGCGCCGGGACAAAACGGACAGGGGCAGGTCCCTGCGGCCGCCGCGGCCAGCCGGGGCAAAATGGCTCTTTTAGAGGAGCAGCAGCTGCAAAGGCACGAGGAGCTGTTCAGCTCTCTCAAAGATGAACTGGGTCTGAAAGAGGAATCAAGCCCTTCCTCCTCGTCTTCATCCTCTTCCTCGTCCTCTTCCAGAAGGCATTCGTCCAAAAGCCACTCCCTAGCAGGTAAACGTGACACAATGTGCCTCAAAAGGAATTGCTACTCTGATTCTATTGCATTCAAGAGTTTTTCAGTTTTCTGTCATATGTACATTTAATATCGGATGGTTTTATACTGCAGAAATTAACGGACTGTTGGCGTTTATCAGTGTTGTGAAGATATAAACTGCAGATGTGTACATTACTGCATCAAATTTTCCATACTAAACATCATAATAATCCAGGTCTGCTATCCTGTTGCCATTGGCATGTGAGTCCTTTAGCGCGGTGGTTCCCAACCTTTTTATCACCGCGGACCGGTCAAGGCTTGGCAATGTTACTGCGGCCCGGTAGGAGGGGAGGGCGGGGGAGTTTCTTCTAAAGCCTGCTTCACATGGCACAATTTTACATTTTTTTTGCCCCATTTTCCTCTTAGAAAGTTCCGAGTGTGGCTTGCAATAATCACAACCGATCGTCCTGCAGTGTTGTCTGTTACGTAGAACGTCGGGACCGCTCCGATCTAAAATCGGGCATTTTCAACATGTTGATTGTCCTGGCCCGGTTATCGTAGCCTGTGGGGTTTTCCCTGACTGGGAGTGAGAGCGCAGCCTGTTGAATGTGACAGGTAGCCAATCAGAAAGCACGGTGACGTAAGCACGGAGCAGAATCCCAAACAGTTGACATGACGCAACCGAGAGTCCGGTGGACATCAGAGATGATATGTGGAAACAGCACGAATGTTTATTCAGCATTTTGCACAAGGAATATCAACAGAAATGATAATGAGAGGAACTGGAGCGAAACTGGTACCGCAGTTGATAAACCCGGTAACGTTTCAGCTGTCATTAACTGACATAAATAGGTTATAACAATAAGGCTTTATTCAGTCAGGGCTTGACGCTGACACTAGCTTGTTTAGAGTGAGTCCACAAACTGTCACTACTGCTTCTACATCGTCACCCTGTTGGTCTTTTATCGGCTCTGTGGTCACAGAGGTTTGGCCGTGTGAACCAGACCTAAAACTCACAAGCTCTACTCCTCTCATCTCGTCTTGACCACTAACGCTCTCTGAATCTGGTCGCTATGGTAACGTTTACACATCCCTTCAAAATAAGATACAGATGCGCCACAAAAATGAATATTTTACTTTCATAAAAATTTTAACAAACGATAACGACAAATCAATAGGAGCCCTGAGCTCGTTTCCCTGCAACAAGACGGTCCATCTGGGAGTGATGAGAGACAATGACACCAGAAGTGTTGCTTATGCACAGGGTGTTTGGTCTCTACATGGCGATGCAGTTTGAAGCTTTATTGCCTCATCACCATACCACGCAGAGCAGGGTTGGACTGTGGGAATCACCTACCGGGATAAATCCATTCTCCTGTCTCTTCTCTGGGCCTTTTCCCTTCACAAGGAAACTTTCCAAAGACATTTGATCTGTTTCTGACTCATTTTGCTGCTTGTGGCTCAATGTTGGCGCCGCAAGACGTAACCAAGAGAATCCGGTTAAAGGATTTTCAAAATAAAAAAATCCTCCAGACTCAAATAATACATGAAACGGAAATATTTAATTATTTCTTGTGCGCCCAGTACCAATTGGTCCACGGACCGGTACCGGTCTGCGGCCCAGGGGTTGGGGACGACTGCTTTAGCGTGTCGACATACCTCCGTACGTTCATGAACACGAAGCTCTTGGGTCTTGAGGAGAAACAGACCGGAACAGTTTCATAGCCTGTGGTCATTAACAAAATTAAAGTTGGGTTGGAGCTTCCTATTGGATGCTAAGGGTGGATCACACCAGCTCTATCTGGTCCACTTCAGTCAGACTACTTCATTTGCCTAGAAAGTCTGGTTCCTTTAGGGAGATGTGAATGTGCAAGTGGACCAAAAAATTCAACTCTCTAAAAACCTAAGTCTCTGTTTGGTAAAAATGTACCAAGCGAACCGGAGACCGCTCCAAAAGCAGGATGTGGACTAAGCCAGAGGGCATTCTGGGTAAATACAACCTAAACAAACATGTGTGTCTAAAGCTAATTGTTCACAGTCTTTTACCAACGACTAAAGAGAAATCCTACAACTGTTGAAGTTTGACGTCACACCGTTCTTGTTTACATTTTGTAAAGGTGAAAGTTGCGCCCGGTGTCTTCTTCTTGGTTATGCACTTCAGTGGTTCTTGGTGCAGCGCCACCACAGGCGAGGAGGAGAACAGGCTTTTCAAAACTGGTTTCTTTTTTAGCACCAGCTGAAAAGGCAACCAATGTTGTAGTCTGAACAACTATCAGGTGTGAAACTCCCCTAAACTAAATGTCTGTTTTGTGTTCTGAAATTTTTGATACACTTAACCAAATGTAGTTCAAAATCTGAAGTACCTGGAAAATACATAAAGTCCATTTTTAACTATAGAATTGAACAAATAGAAATCGCGACATACTAAGTGTTAAAACCTGAAAGGAAATGTTCTACAGCGATTATGTATTCTTAAAAGCAAACGTTACATTTGTAAAACCTTTTCGTATTTGTTTTATAAAATGAGTGCTTAGTTTCTCTAAAAATATCGCTACAATCTTGTCCAGTCTTGTGAAGCCAACGTTATGTTATGAACTCGATGAAATAATTTCAACCCAAATCAAGAGGTTTTGTTGTTTTAGTAATTCTTAAGGGAGGGTTGCCTTTCTCAAGATGTGTCTGATTAAAGGTGTAAAATACAAAACATTTTATATCAAAATTCATAATTTGTTGTTTTTTAATCCTTGCCTGTGTCATGAAGGCTGATTAAATAATTGTAGTAAAATTTTGAAGGGTTCCAATGATTCAGACCTTCTTGGTAAAAATGATTAAAATTAGCATTTATTACATAACCAGATAATAAGGTTGATTTTGAAACCTGAAAACATTTGAATTCTTTTCAATTTGATTGGCTGTTCTGATCTTACTGATCTCTGACGATGATCTGTTGGTAGGGTTTATTGTTCTCAGGTGATTTCTTTTTTCTTCTCTCTCTTACAGATGGCGGCAACTTTCGGACCTCCGCTGTAGACGGTTGCCACTTTAAGTCTTCCTCCAGCTTGGAAAATGGCGGATCTTTCAAAACCTCCCCGTTCGAAAATGAAACAAGTTCTCACCTTTCTTTGTCGTCCTCCCCGCTGGCTTCCACCTCTGTTCTGACCACCCCCACGCCGGGTCTGACCACCCCCACGTCTGGGCTGACCACGCCCACTTTCCCACCCGGCTGCCTATCGGGGAAGCCGATCGCTATTCAACAGAAACCCACGGCGTACGTTCGACCAATGGACGGCCAGGACCAGGCGCCGAGTGACTCCCCGCAGCTTAAGCCCCCTCCGGTGGCAACAGAGGGGTTTAGCAGCAGTCAATCCTTTGGAGGAACGTCTGGAAACGTGAAGAACAAACTGCCAAAACTGAACCTCAGCCACACGGGAGAGGTAAGAATTTGGAGTTGGTTACTGTTGATGCATCAATTTTAAAAGAGTCTGTAGACTGAGTCCAGAAAATCATCTTTTTTTTTTTTTTACTGAAAAAGCAAATGAAAAACTTTAACTTTGAAGAACAAAGTAAAACCAGCGGCCTCTCTCGTCCACTGGTTTTAATATTTAGGTTTTATTTTTTATTATACTATAAATAATCTGTCTGTACAGAACAAAACTGAAGCCCCTGACTGAAATGACATGTTGCCAATCACCAAGAAGCTTCAACAGAGCATGTTACAGGGCATTCAGTATGCAACCTGTGGTTCCTGGATGGGCTTTAATGAGTTTACAGGACAGCTTTGAGATTGATAGTTGATCTTTGATTAGCTCTCTATTTTTGTCTGTCTACTGTTCTGTCAGCTTTGTTTAGAACTATCTAATCTAATTGTTCTATAGATGAAAATGAGTTCCAATCAATTAACCAATAACGTCAGCTTAGATCTTCTTTTAGTGTTGCGGTTTGGCTTAAGGATGGCTAGTAGATACAGAAACAAAGGTGGCGGGGCCATACTAGAACAGGAAAATCAAACGATCCTAACAGAGTCCGGAGTGGGATAGAAAATTATTTTTATGTTGTTCTGTTTTGAAATATAAACACTTGACAAGCTGCTGAAGTTTCACCTTAACAGCACTCACTCGGCATTACGGTGCAGCGTCAACTTCTCAATTAAAAATGACTGATTTGCTACGAAGGCGAGGATGTGTTGACAGAAAAGCAAAGGGCATAATGCAGAAAAATTGCAATCAAAAAAATCATGATGCCAATTTGTGTTGCCCTTTATGTTAAGGACAGCCGGTTGACCCTCTTGATTCAAGAGAAAACTCTGGCTTTTAAGAAAATAGCCGCTTGTCGATCGATAAGATCAATCAACTATAGATTAACTCAAAAATCGATGAGTTCCATGCCTACAACTCTTTGGAATCTTTTGCTCTTGGCAACCTGTTCCACCAGGATAAGGTTTTCCTATTTCTTTAGTTGCACATGCAACGTTGACATAGTCCCACTGGGAAAAAAAACAAGAAGTGATTCCCAAGGAGATCCTTCCAGAATCTCATTGTACATCCTTAAAATATTTGACAGGCCAAGTGAAACAAATTTATGTGAGACCCGAAAAGTTTTCTACAGATAGATGGTACTAAAGCAAGCCAGTGTTTCTGGGACAGACTGCTATAAACTAGGTGACTTAAGAGCCAATTCAAAAATGTTGTTTAGTCTTTTCATGCCTGAAGCCAAAGGTGAGACGCATTGGGCAGGTACAAGGGAACAAGTAGCAGAAGAAAAATAGGCTTACAAAAGTCTGGAGATACTTGATCAACACTACTTTAGAAGAGTATATTTTTAAAACTAATTAGGCAAGTGTAATTTTGAGTACTGAAATTACAAACAGCAAACAGCTATCATAGAAGGTCAACATTAAAATCAGTCATCTCTGATACTGGCGCCCATCATTTTCTTAAAAGCCAGAGTTTTCTCTTGAATCAAGAGGGTCAACCAGCTTTCCTTAACATAAAGGCGCGACACAGATTGGCATCATGATTTATTCGATCGTTTTACCATTTTTCTGCATTACGCCTTTCGCTTTTCTGTCAACAAACCTCGCCTTCATAGCAAATCAGTTATTTTTAATTGAGAAGTTGACGCTGCTCCATAATGCCGAGTGAGTGCTGTTAAGGTGAAACTATCTACAGCATCATACCTGCTAAAACAGACCTCAGCGGAAGCTAAACTCCCCACATACCAGAATACTTCAGGCAGAGGTCTGATGACGGGTACAGTCTGTGCTCTGAAATGAGGACGAAATTTAAAACCCCTTCACTCTCAATTTACACTACTACTGCTCTGCAGTCGAACTCCATAACCGTTCAAATGTGGCTCGAGTGCTCCAAGTCTAGAAACATTACTTCCAGTGGGAAGGCAATAATTCTGTCAGTACTCACCAAATATGCCTCCCCCTCAGCTACTTTCCTGACCATCCTTCAATAATGCTATCCCCAGCTGCTCTTAAGGCTCTCTGTACAATATGCAATATATGTATATATATATATGTGTATTTGCAGACTTTAAGACTTCTCTTTAAGGGCAGTGATAAAAACCTTTTACATACGACCTGCAGCTTAAAAAACAATTTGCCATCTTTGGCCAACCAGACTGTGCAATATGGAGGTGTGAGCGCCACTTCACAACTCAAAGCCCTATGAAGCCGTGTTTATTAGTGAGGGTGTGTGTGTGGATTGGTTGCTTCAGCAGCTTGTCTAAGAGAGGTGGTTTTATACTTGAACATGATGAAAAGCAGCATCATGTAAAATAGATCGAATTCAACTGCCTAACCACCGTTTCACCAAAGGGGTCAGCACTGAGTCGGCTTTAGGTAAAATAAAGCAAAAGTAAACAAATTTGCACAAAAATGTGCAAAAAATAAAGATAATATCATAGATTTGGGGGTTAGTTATACTTTAGGTTGGTCTTTCCATTCAGCTTTCGGCTGATTTCTATTAGCTGCGTTTTCATTAAACATGTAATTGGACAATTTGACATTTCAAAAATAAATGTTTTTTCTGGAAAAATGGCAATTTTGAAAAAACTGTAGGCACTAGGGTGAGATGGGGATTTTTTGAGCCATATCAAAATTATTATTATTATTTTTTTTTAACTGCAATGGAAACTCCATTTTCTCTACAACCAAACGTTGCCACTGGCACAAACCACGAAGAAGAATTCGACAGACAGGAAGTAGATGGAGGATGAGGTTTTTAAGGACTTACCGGATGAACAAACTTATTCACGTGTGATTTTAATTGCATTTCTCATTTAATGGAAACACTGTAATTGTGAAATTGTGGGGGAGTTTTTCACACTACCACAGCACTGACAAAGTTTTGCGGACATTTGTAATGGAAGCACAGCTAGTGCCGTGGAACAGGCACAAAATTCGTAGGTTGAGTGAGAATTGAAATAACTTGACCTCAGTAGGTTCTGCTAAAGCCGCTCCGCTGATCTACAACACACAGATCTGCCACTCGACCACTCATTAGTTAAAGGTTTGCACCGCTGGTAAATGTTAGTGCCAGAACCACAGAACAAAAAAAATGTAAGCAGTCTGTTTCTCTTCAGATCTGATTTTTATTTAATGGATCAGTTAGAGAACACAGAACTCTGTGATCGAGCACCTTAAACAACCAACCGAGACCCACTTTGCCTGGATGTAAGCAAATTATTACCAAGTTTACAAATATGTCATTCACATTCACATCTTAGTGCTAATTTATAATCTGTTTATCATTTGACACCCAATTATAAATTCAAATTAAAGACAAAAAACCCACAGTAATACAGATATTTTGATAGTGCAGGAACAGACTCCTCCTAATTTAACCCCTTCAATTATTAATGAGCATCTGCTTTAGCTGGTTAACAGTGACACGTACTGTCAGTCTGCTTCTGATGTCACAAGTCCTGAGTGCATGTTTGCATTTTTTTAGACTCACCCCTCCGCACCCCCACGTATTGTCTGTCCATCTCTGCATCTCTTTCTCTCTCTTTCTTCCCCTCTTGAAGCAGCAGGAGATGCGGGTTTTGATGATGATGCGCCTGTGTGTGTGTGCGTGCTGCGTGAGACTCGTTGACAGGCGAGCAGCCATCCATATCGAGAAAGCCAGCTGTTCCTATGCTTTGATAGGACAGATCTTTGTGTGTGTGTGTGTGCAGCGCTGTAAATGAGCCTGAGCTGGAGCTCTGACCATATGGCACTAAGAGGGAGATGGAAGGACAAACAGCGGAGGAAGTCGAGAGGAATCGAAATATAGTTTACTTTCATGGCCACAAGTGTTTTGGGAGGCTTCGTGGTGTCGAAAGCTTCCGGGAGGGAAGGTGTTGGACTCGATTTGCACTGAAGGTGAAGGGAAGGAGATGAGGAAAAGAGAGACAGACAATGACTGGCTGATTACGGCACCTTATCACGGCTGTATTTGTTCTAGTTAGATGAGTTTCTGGATGCGTTCTGCAGCTTAAATAGCAAAAGAGCAGCATGTCGCAGGGCAGGGCTTTGTGAACCAGAAACAGATGGGACACTTCACTTGCTTCTGCTTCATACATCCTCTCTGTAAGCAGAAAGGAAATGTAAAGAGGTGATTTAAATGTTCAGACAGTCAGGAAAATTTTAATATTAGACTAAGGGTGTTTTCACACCTGATTGTCCGGTAGACTCTGTTTCAAAAAAGCAATGTTTGTTACATTTTCACCCGGTGTGGTTCGCGTTAAGACACCGCTGTGTCAAAAAAAACCTAACGCTTTGAAAAACCAGTTCCCCTCCTCGTCTGTGGTGGCGCTGCACCAAGAACTACTGAAGGAAACGACACAGAAAAACACTGAGCACAGTTTCCTTCTTCATCAGATGTAAATAAAAATGGAGGAGTGGTGTCAGATGTTAGCGGTTGCAGGATTTTTTTCCTGCCAGAGCTAAACTCGCATGTTTGTTTTGGTTGTATTTACCCAGAATGCCTTGCGCTATAGTCTGCTTCCTGGTTTTGGAGCGGTCTCCGGTTTGCTTGACGTTCACACACTAGAGTTCACTTAAACCGCTCTAGTTCAGGTTAAAATTGCTGAACGTTACTGATTGCGTAGAAATTACTGCTCCTAGTTCATGTCATCTTCCCATAATGCATTTCAGCGTAAACAACATAGCGATGTCCGTGTGACAATATTTTATTTAAACAAATAAAAACCTATACTTTCAAACATTAAGCTGATGTGCCTTTGGATTCTGCAGCCGGCTAATGATGCAAAGCACACCAGGAATTCTTGAACTGAATGACTCCAAACATATACCAAAAGAAACCTGTGAAGTGGCCTAGTCCAAGACTGGATCCAAATGTGATACTGTGGTATGGCCTTAAACAAACTGTGCTCAAAATCTCCTCTTTGTGTCTGAATGTAAACAGTTATGCAGTTAACGATAAATGAGTCAGCAACAAGACAGTTCAAAGGGCTTTACATAGTAAGATAAAAACGTAATACAAGCAATAAATGTTACATTTAGTCAAATACCATAATATAAATCAAGAATAATCATCAAATATACATAAAATATATTGATTCATGTTCCAGTTATTATTAATCAAATGCAAACAAAAACAATCAAAGAAGACACAGCCAGTCAATAGCTTAATAACTTCATATGGACCCAGGATGGTTCTGATAGTGTTTTTTTCCCTTAATTATTGAACACATAATTCAACTTAAGCTTTTCGTGTTTACTCAGGTTATCTCTGTCTGTCTGGTTTTAAGATTTGTTTGGTGTTCTGTAACACTGATGAGTGACAAAAAAAGCAACAACAACAAATAAAAAAAAAATAGAAAACCCCTCAAATGTGTCTTATTAAAGATGCGAGGATTAAGTTAGAGACTCGCTTGTACCTCTGGTAGTCCTAAGAGTCCCAAACGCTCCGATGTTTTGTGTAATGTTTTCTGATTGAGTCAGGTGCTACAAATGGGTTTAAAACACTCAATACGTGCCTGGCAGTTCTGCTGTTGAGTGTGCTGTCAGTGTGTTTTTGTGTGACCAAGCGTGTGCAATAAGGCTTTAAACTGCTGTGGAAGCTTTCTCTTAGCGCCATAGGATTATTGATCGGGGACTTTTATTCCTGAGTGTATGGGAGAGTGTGTATGTGATAGAGCGAGAAGGGAAAGCAGACTGATAACAGTATTGATTGTTTCCTAACGGTTACAGTAGCCTTGAATTCTCTTCAATGAGGATGGAAACACAGACGCACACACACGCGCGCTCAAACATACATATCAGTTGAGTGAAGGATTTTTCTCCAGCTGCAGCTGTTCTGATGCGGTGATGTCCGCTGTAGCTCCAGAACATTAACAAGCAAGCAACTAAATGCTTTGCATATGAGACTAAAACATAACACCTCCACTTTTAGGATGTAAAGCACTCGACGTTTTCACTTTCTAGCTGAACCAGTCTGACTGAATGTAATATAAAAGAAATAATAAGCTGAAATCTAATGGAGTTGAATGAATTCAGGGTGTCCCGCATCTTTAAAACGTCTTAAATTAGTTTATCTAAAACCAAGGCCGTAAAAAATCTTAAATTCTTAAGACTAGCACATTAGTCTTCTATATGTTTTCTCGCTTTGCTTTTCTGAGTCGGCCACGATAAATTGTTCCTGAAGTTATTGCGATAAATGATAATATTGTTGCTTTGAGACAATTTTCAAGCAATATAACGGTAAAGGCACAATGATGCAAGAACACATTCTCAAAGATGAATGAACTTTAAATTGTAATGAACATTTAACGCTGGAACTGGAAGACATTTTAAATATGCAAAATAAGCAACAGACAAACAAACAAAATGAATTATGAAGTCTTTGTAGACAAAACTATCCTTCAAAAAAAGACAGCTGGTTGAGACCAAAGCACCAAACTGAAGACGTTTGTCATCCAGTTTTTGGTAGAAAGAGAAAAACGATAAGTCATGCAAATTAAAGTTATTGAACTTGTTTTAAATCAATTGATTTATTGATTCTTCTGACAGGCCTAGCACCAGCATCTTCATTGTGTTCTGTAGCTTGAGGCGGATGAGGATAGCGCTAACTAGATTAATAAATCTCATCTAAGTGTTTGCATCCGTCGCTATGATGAGTTTTTCTTATCACATATTACGTGAAGAAGCTTATTCATGTGTGATTTTTATGTCTTTCTACATTTAATCGAAAAACAGCAGTTGCGAAATTGTGCTTTTTCAACTTTAGATTTGCGCACATTTGCAATGGAAACCCAGCTAACGTGACTGATCAGACGAGAGAGACGGGAACTGTCGCGAAAATACAAACTAGCGTTAAACTTCTTTGTAATTCAAGACGTTTAGCACGTAACTCGGAAACACAAAACCTGCAAAATAAAAACAAAACACCAGTAACTCCCCCCTAAAGACATCAGAGCTTTCATCAAAGTGTTCGGCAGCTCGCGCTGTTCGCTGCGTTCACATTCAGGCGAGCAACACTCCAGTCGAGCGGATGTGCATGTACATTTGTCAAACCCTGCCAGCAGTCTAGCAAGGAGGTTTACATGGAGGTGACAGGTGACATTTCCAACAGTGCCTGTGACAAGTTTCATTTACATGTAGTTCAAAGTATGGGGCTGATGTAATTTCACACTGATTTGGAGGCGTGCTGCGGTGTTTTCCGTCAGCCGCGCGCGCGGGAACACGCGGCGCCTCCCCACTAATGTAGCGGTAAATAAGAAGCAGGCTAGACTAAGACCTTCAGTCAGTAATCACTGGGAGGGGAGCGCTAACCAAATCATCTCTGCTCTCAGAGAAAGCATTCATGTATGCCTGTTTGAAAGAAAAGATTCAGCCTTTATATAGCCCACTGGCTGGATGAAAGGAAAGCAGTAATACACACATTAATAACACCAGATGTCAGGCTGTGAAGAAAGCCTGGCGGGAGGCGAACTTCCCAGGATACTTCGGCTTCTTTACCTTTAAAAAATTAGCCTACCATTGTTATATTTACAGTTGAAACCAGATATTTACGCCTTATGAATAGACTCACAGTCAGACTTTAAATCAGATCAATCCATCTCCTGTTTTAGGTCAAAATGTCAAAAATATTTCGATTTGCAAATTGATTTGAGAATTATTTGAGAAAATTTTTGATCATTCTGACAATTTCAAGAGTTTACCTACAACAACTTAGTATTTACTATTATATGCTTCTAATGTTAAGACTTGATCAAAATATTTCTTCCTGACAGATCCGCCGTAACTGACTTAGGTTTCTTTTTGCACCACTTCAGATCTGCTGACTGGTTTTATATGGAACTGAGATCGACTTTGTTCCTGCAGGGTTTTGGTTGCGTCCATTTGGAAGATCTCTTTGTGTCCAAGATTTAAGATTTCTACATGTGTTTTTCTCATAATGCTGTATCTCAAAGGACAGAATTATGGACATTTTTTTTATTTAAAAAAAAATAAAATAGAATCCCTCTGTTATTATTCCAGCATTTACACTGTCTAAATGATTTTGGTACACTGCAAAAACACAAAATATTTTAGCAAGTATTTTTGAACACTGGAAATAAGAGAAAACTAACAAGAAACTTTTCAGATATAGGAACTTGTTTTAAGACAGTAATGTCTTAGTATTGATGACAAAGTACTCTTTGCACTGGCAGATTATTTCACGGAAAAAATGTCATGTTATGAATAAATTTGATGATGATGATAATTTATTGCAGACAGACATTTCACCAACAAAACATAATAATAATAAAGACTTTCATGTTTCTAAATGTAAATACAATACCTTGCTATCAAATTTACATACTCAAATACATGGAAGTACATCACTTATTCGGTGACTGTGAGTCTGAAAAGGAGTATGATGAAGTTTAACTTATTTAATCATACCAAAAAAAACCAACAATAATAATAATAATAACAATAATAATAATAATAATAATAACAATAATAATAATAGTATTTCCTGAACCAGATGGAAGTAATACATACACACATATATATTCATATGCATCTACCTGCATATATACCTAAATAATATATATCTATTTACACACCCACATATATTTACACACACACACACACACCCCCCCACACACACACACAAACCTGCACTAAATTGCCCAGTTCATCCACAGTGCTGTAATTCCCAGCCAAATTCATCACCCCTGTTCATCCTTATACTTTTGAATAGTAACTATTTTGAGTCTTTTCTTAAAATACCTCATGCCTGGACTCTGCTTGAGCTCTTTAGTGAGTTAATTCCAGATCTTCACACCAATGACAGAAATGCACATTCTTTTCATTGTTGTTCGAACATTCAAGGTTCTGAAGTTGAGCTTTTCTCTGTAGTTATATCCCACCACTCTATCAGTAAAATTTTTTTGAATATTTTCTGGTAATAGTTTGTTTCTAACTTTATACATAAACTGTTTCAAACTGTGCAGTTTGAAACTCTACCAAATCTGGGAGTTTCAGGAAATAAGAATCTGTAAATAAATTGTTGGTATGACAATAAAAATCAACCTTGTGAATTATTTGAACAGCTCTTTTCTGTAATATGCATAATGGTTGAAGTGAAGTTTTATAAGTGTTGCTCCAAACTTCCACACAGTAACTTAGATATGGCAAAATAAGTGAACAATAAAGAATATGAAGGGCAGAGGAGTTCAGAAATGTTCTAGCATTAGAGAGAACTGCAACACTTCTAGCTCTTTTAGATTGAACATATTTAATATGAGGTTTCCAACAGATCTTATTATGAATCAATACTCCCAAAAACCGAATTTCAGTCACTCTCTCCACAGTCACATAATCAATTATTATTTGTAAATCGGTATGCCTTTTACAATTCCCGAATAACATAAACTTGGTTTTATCTAAATTTAGTGATAATTTGTTAATATCAAACCACTTTTTCAATTTACATAACTCTAAATTCATTTCTATCAGAAGCTGCCGTAAATTTTCACCTGTACAAAAAATGTTTGTATCATCTGCAAATAAAACTAAATTAAGTGTTTTGGAAACCTTACATATCGTTTATGTAAGATAAACAACTTTGGTCCCAATACTGAGCCTTGGGGAACACCACAAACAATGTCCAGGCATGAGGACTGGAAATCACCCAATTGCACAAATTGTTGCCTGTTTCTGAGATAACTTTTCATCCAGTGCAAAACTATTCCTCTTAGACATAGCGCTCAAGTTTCTTGATGAGTATTTCATGATCAATTGTATAAAATGCTTTTTTTAAGTAAATAAATACCCCAACAGCAAGTTTCTTTTTGTCTAATTCACTGGTCACCTCTTCTATTAAATGAAGAACTGCCATCGCTGTGGATCTTTCTCTGCCTTATTTCATCCTTTAGAAATTATTTACATAAAACAAGCTCCTATATTGCTCAAAAGTTACTTGTAAGTGAATTGTGTCTAACTTCAAGTAAACTAAGATATGTGCGCTAGACACTAGATCAAAAATACTTGCTGAGATCTTCTATTTTTGCAGTGTAAGCCTATCAGACCCAAAACAGGAAACGGTTGAGTTTGTAGCAGAGAAACATCTATAATCTGAAGAACTTGGTCTTGGACAACAGACAAGGAAACCAGTGTTACAGGACATTATTTCTTTAGAACAGCCAAAAATAGGAGGAAATTATATATTTTGTAGTTTTGTATGAGCTTAAGCTCTTATGTTTGGTTCCCGAGTTATATTAGTGGCATTGGTGAGCCTGCCACAGACGCCTGAGAGAAAACATGCTATTGGATCACCTAAAAGTGGCAAATGATGCAATTTGCTCACTCTCAGATTTATGCGCAGCATTAAGCATCTCTGATGCTGCTCAACTCGTTCATTTCAGCAACAGCTGCGCTGATTTATTGGCAAATTCTTGTCAAATCACTGCACTTAAATCCTTCTGCTGTGGTTAAAAGCAGGCCGTTATGACAACGATTAGCCCCGAGGCTAAGCATTTTAGCATGTGGCTAACTTTTCTGCCTACCTAAGCAGCCATTAGCCTTGCTAAATCGAGGCGACGTTCTGAAGCCGCAAAACTTTCTCACCATTATGGTTTTTATCTATCCAGATCTGTGTTCGGTAACTAAACCACAATGCTCTGCTTTTTCAAAGGAAGACACTTAGCCACTTCCTGAGAACGACGATGTTGCTAATATGCTAACACCTTCGTCAACCAGGATAAAACTCCTTGATATCAAAGATTTCTTTTACAATAGTGTCCTGACAAACAGTTAGTTACAACTGCTCATTATCAGTAACTTTTTTAAATAAAACCCACTCTATTGTTTTTTTTTTTTCTCACGTGCTAGTAGGTGTTAGGCTACTAGCCTTTTCCTGGTTAGCCTTTTTGATTGAGCTAACAATGAGACAAATGTTGGTTTGAGATTCTCACCAGTTTTGTTGTATTTTCCTAAGCAATGTAAAGGTAAAACTGTAACAACACTTTCACATAACGGCTGTTATGTGAAAGAGAAATGCAACAATCACACTGCTACACAAAAATTAAAGCAAAAATACAGATTAGACACCTGCTAAATTTACTATTAGTTTTTAAGTGCTTCTTGTAAACATTGTGCTGTTTAGTATTTTTTCTCTTTGTAGTTTGACACAAATATATCAAGCTGATATTTGCTGGTTAATTAGTAAATCTATCAATTTAGGTAAAACAAAAAGTGAAATAGAGCTCATTTAGTTGCCTCGCCTGAATTCTTATAAATACATTGATGCCTCTAAAGCATTTTACCATATAAGTCATCAAAAGGTATTTTATAAGTAATAGAAGAAAAGTGTTTCCTAAATTTGTAGTCAGATTTTTCTCATTTTCATGCCGCTTTTGTTTCGTGCCTCTAGAAAGTGGTGAATAGGAATGTGACGATGAACTAATTTGCACTGATTCATTGATGTGTGTCTATGACGTTTTTATTTCCGTAGATCAGGTATCATTTTTGGATGAAAATGTGAAATATGGATGCATATGTTTAGAAATAGTTGTATCTGTAAAATCCGCTCCCTTCAGCTAAACGGTTGACCTTCACTGAGAGAAGAGCGTCCTACAGAGTGTTTCTGTGTTCTTGTTTGAGCCCCTGCTGTCGATGGACTCCTGGATTAATTCTTTTAGACCTTATAGACCGACCACTTCTGCAAAGTTTCATGTTTAACAGATAATAGCGTTCACTGCGGTCCGGTGTTGTCCCAAAGCCATAGGAAGGACTTTCTCAGCGATCCTTTCCACAGATGTCAGTGACTCTGTTTCTTGTCCGTTGTTGAGTTTCTGTAGATATGACGGCTTTTGCAAATCTATTTGTCTACTTTATGAAGTCAGACAGTTCTTATTTAAGTGATTTCTTCATATTAGCGGTGTAGCTAGTGAAACTGAACTCATCATTACTTAACAAGGATGTAATCATGTTTTAATTTAGAACCAGGTTTGCTTGGACTTGGTCTGGGTGATATTGACTTAAACTTTTATCACGATATTTAACATTATTACTGCATTGTGAAAACAATAGAAGTGACAATAAGAACTATTTATTACTTCTTTTCTAGGTAATCTCAGTGGACAAACATAAGTACTGCCCTTGAAACCTTGAAAAACATTGTAATACGCTTCTTTTGGACATCAGTCACATGAAGATGTTAGCTGCTCACAGTAACTGCATTTAATTATATTTTCAAATGTAAATACATTTATTGATGCAGTCAGTGGAAAAAACCCCCCGGAAAAAAACTGTAAATTTGAAACTGTAGGTGTCAGTTTTGTTTACTTTTCCAAGTCTCAAATATTTTTTCAGGTTCTTTTATTCTTTTGGTAAAACTTTATGGCCTCAATTTAGCTACAATCTTAACAATCAAGACAATTTTTTGGGGGGGGATTTTGGACATTATTTATTGAAATTATTTGACAATGATAAATCAAAATTTTTATCATGATAAAACAAAAATTATCACGATAAATGATAAACAATACGGTAAATGCCCACCCTTCATTTTAATTATCTTTTATCCCCTTAATAAATGAAGTCTTCACTTGAAAACTGTATTTTGTACTTTCTTAGGTTAATTTAGACTGATATTAAGATTTGCTGCATTAACTCAAACAAGCAAAAGAAGAAGAAATCCGTAAATACTTCCTCATATGTCGAGGTGTGAGAGTAAAAAGCTGCCAGAAATGTACATAAAGCCACAGCATAAACAGGAACGCCTTCTCTGAGGAAATAAAGGAAAGGGTTCGGCGAAGTGTTGACGAGGGAAATAAAATATTTTCTTACTTCCAGCACAACTAGAAGAGAGTTATGAGCAGTGTGCCAATGCAGCAAACAGCTGGCCTCATTTGCATAATACCCATCAGGCCCCTCTTTCCCTCCGGCTGCCTGTCAGCTCACGACCGCGACACGCACCAATAAATACACGCGTGACGCCACCTTTCGCTTTATCAGGCCGCCGTACATTTACAGGCTCTCTGCTCCAGCATTCCCCTGGAATGCTGTGACGCTTTTTTATCAGTCAAGCAAATTCAAGCCTCCTCTGTGGATTGATAATAATAGTAAAATAAAAAGGCTTTTTAAGACTTTTGATTTTGGAAAAAAAAAAAAAGCCCAGCTAATTGCTTCTGTGGAGAGGGCACCGGAATGATTTAGCTTTTATGCTGATGATAAAACACTCTTAATATCATCAAACGAACAAAAGAGCAGGCCCATGAATCAAGCTACGGTTGAGTAGCTGCAGTAGGGCTGAGGAGATGGTGCTTAGGGAGAAATATACTTAAAGACAACCGGGTTAGGAGAGGTCTCCCATCAGCCTGGCACAGCCGGGTTTTATGGCAGCATAAGCTGCTCTGTGAGAGATCACCAAGGTCTGATTTGTGCAGGCTGAATCGGACTTTGGGGCAATATTTTACCAGCCGAGATTGGCCGGAGAAAGGCAGCAGCGGTCTCCTGTGACACACCGCAGATAGAGTTAGAGGGACGGTGTTATGTAAAAATGACTTTCTTGAGTTTTACATCATGTTATAATGTTATTCCTCCATCAAAAACATACCTGGAGTGTTACTTTGTCTCTTCCAGGGATCTTTGAGGTATCGCTTAGTCTCCATGGCAATCATTCAGGTGTGCAAAACGCCTGGGTGGACTTAGCTCCGCCTTTGAGGTTGAAGCTTCACTCAGCACCTTCAGACTAGCCAGCAACAATTAGCAAACACCTGCAGAACTCATTATGAGAGCTTCTTCTCAATGAAACGCCGGTAAAAACATTTCAGAAAGAGAAGGAGTCTCTTAAAGTGACACAGGCCCAATTTCAAGGCGTCAGATTACAAAGTCTAATTTCTTTTAAGTTATATTTTATGTATGCAACAATTGAAGGTGCATTAAATTGTCACTGTGTGCCTGGAAAACACGTCATACTACCTTTAAAAATCTGCTCCAGCGTTACTCATTACATCACTCCCCTGATATAACCCCACTGTGCTCCTTCAGACTAGCCAGACGCAATTAGCAAACACCTGTTGGAACAGTACATCTGCTGAGCTCATTATACAAAATACTTCTCAGTGAAACGCTGGTAAAAACGTTTGTTAAAGGGTTAACAGAGGAGCCATGTTATGTTGACTTCCTGAAGGCGGAGTTTCAGTAAAAGCAGGAGCTTCTTAAAGAGACAGAGGCCTGATTTTAAGGTGTTAAATTGCAAAGTTCGACTTCTTCTTAGACATATTTAATATGTATATATATAGAGAGAAACTGAAGGAAGCATGGTAACTTGACTGTGCTCTAAAATGACACTATGTGCCTGGTAAATACAGAACACTTACCCTTAAGAAATCTGCTTCTCCAGATTTCACATTCTGCTTTGTTCCCAGAGAATCGCCGTGGTCGCTGTACAGTTACGACAGCGGAGCTGTTAGTTATTTCAACACGCGATTTATAGCAGGCGGGAAAATGAGCCGGTTACCCCGGAGATTAACACTATGGCTGTGTTTACCGGATTAGCTGCAATGATCGGCACTGATCTCCGCTGTCACCGTAACGGGCCCGCAGCGTGCATTACGGCCCCTCAGAGAGCCGTGATCCCAGCCTTAAACAAAGCCTCTCCTTCATCCGCTGCAGCGTGACGGTTTTTAACTGTTTCTCAGGGAAGATTTATTTTATTTTATTTTTACTTTGTTTTCGTTTTAATTATAAAAAGAAAATCTCCGATGAATCTGAGGCAGACGCTGCAAAGCGGAGCGGGTTCGGCCAGACTTGAATTTATAGTTTAAAGTCAGGATAGGCAGCATCTCAACTGGAGGTGGCGGTGAGAAAGGCGTTTACATTGTTGCACAAAAATATGAAGAAGAATCTTCTATTTAAATCTTTTTTTTGTTTGTTTGTTTTTTTGTTTTTGTGCCGTGTAAAATTACAACCTTCAGGCATAATTTTGTGAAGTTTACATGCAGGTATAGAAACCTCCACAATTATTATTCCCATTCATTCTGTGTGTGTATGGGGGGAATAAATCCCAATAAATAACTGTTTTCAACAAATATAAGCACACTTGACCCAAACAATTCCTGTTTTTGTTTTAAACATGACATAAAACAGAGGTCCATTTCTGAGAACACGTCTTTCAAGTAGAGCCTGTATGTGTTCAAACCCGGGAAATTAAGCCTTCCCTTACAGATAAGTCTGAAATTATTGACACCCTTGGAAGTATGAATTGTGAATCCTATCAGTTTCTGGTAGGAAAAGACACACACATCTTCCAACAGGCAGAGGACTGAACTAGCAACTATTTTGAAAAAATAACTTCACAAATCTGCATGTCAGAAAACCTCTATCCTCTTTTCTGTAATCAATGGAAAAGCCTTTATTAGGATCATTAACAATATTAATTTTATCCTATGAGCTCCAAGTCTTTGAGGTTTGGAAAATCTCCTTGCTGTCACCCTAATCTTTAGCTCCCTCTACAGATTCCCTTTCAGGTTCAATTCGGGACTTTGACTGGACCGCTCCCAAACACTAACATTACATGTCGGTGAAGTTGAAAGTTAAATCTAAATCTGCCATGGGTATGAATAATTTTGGGCTTATGTGTGTCTTCAAACAAAGCAATGTTAAAATTAATCCTATGACAAAGAAGGTTAGGAAGGAAGTTCATTTTGCCTCCTTGATCATCATCTCACTGTTGCAGAGATGCAGCACAAATGTTAATTTTTAGAGATTAAAACTCCATAATGACAAATAAATTCCATCTACATGTCATCCTAAAACATACAAAACAGAAAATGACTTGACTTTACGTTTTGTTTTGTTTTTTTTTATAAGTAAGGATCTAAAACATATGACCAAACCTTGTTGTGTTGATGAAAACCTTGCCAGGATTATAATATAATATTTTCTGACATTTTCACTTTGTTCTGTGACGTGAGACGATTGAGGCTAACAGTGACTAGCTGCTAATATACCCTTGATAGCTATAGCAGCAAAGGTATATTAGCTGCTAGTTCAGATATCTGTGCTAGCTAACAAGCTACACTTGCTAGCAAATGTAGCAATATACCCTTGATAACTTGCTAGCAAGGGTATATTATTAACTAGCTAGAGCATATTACCTAGCTAACTAGCTAGCTTTTTGCGTCTATCATGGGTGAGTTCAAATTTATAGCCAGTTGGCTGGACGACGTTCGTTTTCACCACTGATATGAGGCTTACGAAGCCGTGCGCAGTGTGAGAACCTCAAAGATTTATCCCAAGAGTCAGAAGCACACCAATAAATTTCCCGATTTATGCTACGCTTCATTGCAATACAGCAGGATCTCCCAACTATCCACTATATTTAATAAATTTCTTTTTTTGGCCTTAAATTTAATTCAAGGTCAAATGAAAAGGATCTTAGAAAATCTTTAATGACACTTGCAGAAACCCTACTTTAAGTTTGTGATTTTTTTTTTCTTTTCGAAAAAATATATCTGATGAATAACAGTAGCATGAATTTAGTTACAAAACAACATACTTTTTCTTTTCTGCCTTTGAATTTATCACACCTCAAATGACGAGCATAAAACAGGTACATCGTTGCCTTGGAAATGCATGAATAACAGATTTTTTCTTTTTTTTAGCTGAAAGCTGCTTTAATGCTTATGCTGGGACTCCCTGCTGAGCCTGCAGCAGAATGGAGATGTTTAATTGCATCCAAAGACAACCGTCTCCTATGTCTCACGGTGATAATACCGAGTCGGGCTCTGTGAGGTGGTAAATTTTAACACTTGGAGCAGTTTACTCCTGGAACTTTTTTTTCTTTTTCTTCTTTTTCATTATTTCACAACGCAATATTTCCTCTGCCCGAGCAGCAGCCGCTGGTTCTGGAAGTACACAGATTCTTTTATGTGCTCTCTCGTGGTGCCAGATCGAGCGCTCGCCTCCGAGAAGAAAAGCTATTTTCTCCCGTTCCTGTCGGCCCGTGCATCGTTTCGCTTTACATAATACATCACAGAACAGAAGGTTTGCTAATCTGCATCAAGGAACGGTCCGGAATCAAGGCGTCGTTTGATGTCATCTCAGGCGCGCGGCTAATGTGCGACCAAATAGCACGCCGCCGCCTCATTGTTATGCAGCAATATTAAAATCTGGATAATAAAAGATTTTCTACTTATGAGCCTTGGGTAGTCAAACTTAATAAATTACAAGGCAACTTTTCTTGTGGACCGTAAAAAAAGGCTCTGAACGACTTTTAAATATCCAACTATTCCATAACAGCTTATGTCTGTTGCCCATAAAAATATGGTCATAAAAATCTTTATTGCTCTTGGCATTACAGAACAATACATGGAGAACCCCTAGTGCTCGCTCTTTAGTATTATTCATTAGGTTCTGACACAGACCAGTGACTGTTTCTAACTCTATATGTGTGTGTGTGCGCGCGCGCCGTGGTCTTTTAATAAAATATGCCCCGCTGGGCTCTGTGTTGCCAGTTTGCCAATCAGAGCATAGCCACGATATGCTAATCACACACGCAAACACACCCCGACGTAAACACACACGAGAAGAGCAATGCACACACACGAGCGCTCACACACAGTAGGAGAAGGAGTGTTTTGATCTACCAGGGCCATTACAGACATTTTAAAATCCTATGAATATAAAGAAGAGAGGAAAGGGGGCGGAGGGAGGAGGAGGATGGGAGTGAGTGGAGGAAGATGAGAGAGATGGGCGAGAGAGCAGCAGAGACAGAGAGACGGCAGATGGAGGGAAGAGAGGGGGGAAAATAATGTTTTCTGTTCATCTTATGTACGCAACAGTTTATTGTTCAGTTCAAGGGAAGAGAGCAGGAGAATGCATCAGAGAGATTATGTGGAAGATGGTCGATTAAAGGCCTCTCATTATTTATTTGTTAGTCTTTTTTATTGTTATTGTTGCTTTGTGTTTTGTTACCTTATATTACAGGAGGCTGTCAGTGAGATGTGACTCAGATTGCACATCATCTCAGCACTTCTGCACAAATTGTGGGATTAAGGGGAAATGCTCGCCGTGTGATTGGCCGAAGCCTCAACAGACAAAATACACATCCTCTGTTACCTGATTTAAATAGACGCTCATTTTGTAAAACGGAAACGATGAGATGAGATATCGGCACCAGTCAGGCAGTCCGACATGAACTCTCACCTTTATTGGAGGAGGGCCTTAGTGCTGTCAGTCACCCTTGTGCATGCGCTTCTCACAGCCTCCCCCTTTCTCTCTGTAAGAATAAAAAAGAACATCAAGGTACAATGTCTTCTGTAGGGAAGTTTTTCTTTCCCCTGACCGTGTTGTGGCACTGAGTAAAACGCTTTTTTAGGACCAGGTTTTTTTAACATATGGTTCTGACACAACACTTTAAAAGGGACAATGCTGTTCAGTACAACAAGACAACGGGCAAGACCCATTCAAGGAACCAGCATTGGCTAACAGTCTTGAGGCAAAAGAGAGTTTCTATTATTGTCAGTGGAGTCATTGAGAAAACTTAGTATGCCAACTATCAGTCTGGGAAGAGTTACAAAGCCAATTACAAACTACTTAAAATCCACGATTCTGCCATGAAAACAATAATTGAAAGGTGGAAAGTATTAAAAACCACAGATAATCTCCACAGGAGTGGACATTCTAGTAAGTTCAGTTTGAGATCAGACAATAAAAATGCTCAGAGAAACGTCAAAAAAAAAAAAAGCTCTAGTGTAGACTCAGTTTGCCAATCTGCATCGCAACAACATCTGACATGTTCAGATGAAGGATTTTTCCACTTGTGTCAGTAAGGATAACAGCTGATCAGTCACAAGATCCATCATGTAAGACGAGTCCAAAAGTCCTTCGCAAATGTCTTCACATCTGATCCAAAAGGCAAACTCACTTAAAGTTGGCATAAACGCTGTTTTATGAAGTGGAGGACCCTTATTAATGTACAGAAAGAAAAAAAAAACAGCAGTGAAAACAGCTGGAGTCAGGAGTGCAGGAGACAGGAGAGGAGGGGAGAGTGAAGGAGACTAATAGGGTGATTAGAGGGGAGGAGAGCTGCTGTTGAGAAAAAGACTTTGTGCTGGATTATTTTCCCTTCTTAGGAGCTTACAGAGAGCTAGCGGGTGTTTTACACCTCAGCTCTTAACACCCTCAAATCCCCTGATTTAAACCGCATGGAGATGCAAAGGAGACGTAGTGGAAGAAGGGCGGTCGAGGAGAACAGGGAAATGGGCCGGCAGAGGTGAAAGAGCAAGAGGAGTGTAAGAAATGACAAGACAACAGAACAAGCGTTTAAAGTGTTCACATAGTAGTTCGAGAAAATTAGTGGAAGTGGCAGAATAAACAGGTAGGCTCTAAAAAGCCAGCGAAGTTTCCACAAAAACGTCAGCTGTCATTTTGGCAGAGAGGAGCAGGGGACAGCGGCGGCCTGCTCTGTGTCTTGTGTGTCATCTTGTGAGTGTGTCTGGCCCTGCTGGTGTGAAATACAGCAGCAGTGTTTCTGGCTGCAGTGCAAACATGCTCAGCTTACCCGTGAAGTCACACAGGTCTCACCTCACTTTACAGCTCTGTTGTTGTCGGCACCCAGGCCGGGGGCCAACACCGACACCACTGATGCTGCTTAGTCCACTGTAGGGGAAGCTGCCATAGATTTACTTTATCCTTTAGCACACTTTGTGTTGTACATCATAAAGGGAGCAGACAGATAATATTACAGGAAAGCAAGAGGGTAAATTATATCAATGTAGATTCAAGAGACCCAAAGTACAGAATAGGCTTCCTGTCAACAGTAGATTACCTGGAGCCACATAAAGTCCTCAGATTAAGTGATATTCAGCAACTATAACCCGCAATTTTAAAGGGTTTAAAAGGCTTTGACTGTTTTTATGGTGTGTCAGAGATAAAATTAAGCATGCTAACACTCACACACACTTGTCTTACCTTTAGGAAAAGACTGTTGGTCAAAACCTTCCAAATGTCAACTTTTAATCATCCATTAGCTCCATTTATGGCCCTAAGCAATCTGGTTTTGAGTGCTTCCCTTGTATAGTATGGCATTCTTGAAAGTAAGGTGTTTCTGACGTTGTTTGGTTGAATCCATCCAAGCATTGCATCTGCTTATTGATCTGGCCATGAGGGTTTAAGGTTCCAGAGGGGAACCTACACGTCTGCCTCCAAAGCAACTCTTGCAGATAAATCTGGGGGTTCTCAAGACATAACAAGGCCAGGAGGGATTTTCATAAAGACCATACACTTTGTTTTGAGTCTGCCTTAGGATTTATCTGGTAAACCTCCAGAGGGAGGTACCTAATAAACACTATGATCAGATATACAAACCACTACAGCTGACACAGCAGCAGCTCCACTGTGAGGCTCCCGCCAATGTAGGAGCTGATCTCCTTACATCCAAGGCTTTGTCCATTCACCTTGTGAAATATAATCATTTCAGCTGCTTCTACCTAGAATGACCTATTGTTTTTATGGTCATAGAAAAATATTGGAATTTAGACACATATGTAAAAAAGAGACCCTGTCTCAAGTTTGAGACTCAAGTTGCACTTAAAACCTCAAAAGTAAAAGACTTCTGACTTGATTAAGGATGCATTGACACCATCCATGTTTAGTCTGCTTCAGTTGAACTCTAGTTGATTACCTAAAAGGTCATGTTCATTCAGGGAGGTGTGAATGTGTAATCTAAGTCTGATGTGGACCTATAAAGTAAACTCTGGCTCGCCTAAAAACCTCGGTCTCGGTTTGGTTGAAATTAACTTTGGTTCATTGAATGCAAATATAAATGCCAAGCGGACCGGAGACCGCTCCAAAAGCAGGAAGCAGACAAACATGCTAGGCATTCTGGGTACATTTGACTCAGTGCAGTGTGAAAGCAAATTGCACCAGCTGAAAATGTAGCAAATGTTGCAATTTTGGTCCCCAATCAAGCCGAGTTTACTGGACAATCAGGTGTGAAAACACCCGTTGACTTGTGCCATAAAGACATTAGACTTGTATTTATACAGAAGACTGCAAGGAGAAGGTAGAAGGTAAGACTGGGAAAAGTAAAGAAGATTGTGGAGGATGAAACAAAGGCACCTATGGTTGAAAGATGAGGGAAGATGCTCGGGTGGAGTGAGCAGAGTCCAGAGTGTTTGGGTTGTGTGGAAGGAGATCCAATGGCAAAGATGGAGGTTGGACAGGTTGGTTTGATGGAGATAAAGGTTGTGGTTGCCGGTCATGGTTGATGATCCAGAAGCTTATGGAGGTGATTGAGGAGGATTCCAGGAAGTAATGTGGAGGTATACTTTCAGCAAACACACACGAAAGTAACTTCAGAAAGGAAACGCAGAAGAAAGTTAGCATGAAGTATGAATAAAGTTCTGCAACAAGGAAATACACGGAGGACTGGAGGTACCACAGAGGTTAGCTCTCAGGCATTGAAGAACCGGCAGCCAGCTACTTTCATCCAGCTTGATGCAGAGCAGGTGTGCGACAGCACCTTGCTCAACCCTGCCCTCCATGAAAAACCTGCATCTGCAGCACAGAGAGAAGCATCGCACAAACAGACACAAACTTTGACATGATCGCTAATGAGAAACATAATGTTGAACATGTTCCAAAACTAACAAAGAATTCGGTTTACCTTCTATGAGATTTTGGAATATTTATGTCCGTCATCTGTGGAAATGCTACAAAAAACAAGTAGCGGTATGAAACTGAAGTAGGAAGAGACAATATGGCAATTTGTTGGTACAAAATAGAGCCATAATCATGAAAGACCCCAGTTCCCCTTGTTTCTAAAACGTAATTAACATGATTAACGATGAGGTTTTCTCCGTTCTGCAATAAAGTTAGGGTCATCAACCGGTTGCTGAGGGGATTTATTTAGCCCTCCAATAATTACGCATGTGCACGGACACGCGCAAACACACATTCGATGCCGTGTTGGGTGATAGCCCTGGTGTTCCCACCCCCTTACTCCCCATCTTAAGAGGCGCTTTTAGAGTTAGTGCGGAGACGTCACGCTGAGAAGCCCACACAGCCAGACCACACACACACAGCGAGCACAAACACACACTCGAACAGATCCCGTCAACAGAACAAATCAAATCTGCGCCGCTTGAATTTTGCCTCCGCATTCTCACACACATACACACACACACGCGCGCACAGACCTGCCAATCATCCTCTTGTCTGCTCCACACACAGCCGGTGGAGTGTGTGCGTCTGTTTCCTCGCACTGCTAATTAAAACAGAGGTTCTGTGTGTCTGCATAAAGCTCCTTTCTTTCCATTAATGCAGCCGAATGTGTGCTTGTGCTCAGCTTATTCATACAAGAGGGATACTTTACCTCTCTGTGAGGGGGTGTGTGTGTGTGTGTGTGTGTGCGTGTTAGACAGTGAGCAGAAGGAGGTGTTCTGTTCACAATTAATCACAGCAGTGAATCTAACTCCCCTTTTTTGTTTAATTTAGATTTCATCTGGAGCACTAACTACAAATTGCGGCATCTGCATAAATAATTCAGCTGTTATTAATATCTTACCTAACATTTGAATCTTTAGGAGGGTCTAATTTGCAATTTTACATTACGTTTATACACGTGGCATGAGACGTTAGCGGTGCTAACATGGTAGTTTCTGACCTGTGTAGCTGTCTGAAATGTTGTGATCTGTAACCGTGGCAACAAGGTATTGTTTTAACAACTGGGATCGGCTGATTGGCGTCTCAAAAGGTTCAGATAATACTTGAACTATGACCCCAAATCCCACAGTAGTTGAGATGGAGGCTTTGTGGGTGGAGAGCGGGACCAAGGAGCAGAGAGATGATTACTTGTGGCTTTTAAAAATGTTACAACAACATTTAATTTCCCTTTAGGATCAATAATTTATTTATTTTTTATTGAATTTGAATTAATCTGAAGGTTTCTTACTCATCTGCTCAAGGCTAAATCCATCCTAAAAGCAAAACAGATATTGAATCCCTCTTAATAATAAATTCCAGTTCCTTCTGGACAGGCATTATTTTTCCAAGGTGTAGGTCAGATAGATAAAAAAAAATAATTTGTTCCCACAGTTTTAAAGTTTCTGAATGATCTTACATGATCTGATATGTCTTTGTATGTATGTATGGCAGAGACTCATCTCAGACTGATTGTTTCTTCCTTTTTCTCCAATCAGATGGACAAAAAGTAAAAAAATTGTGCAAAAGCAAATGAGGTGGATTAGCAGTCCTTGTTCACAATTGGTAGCGTCATTCAGGAATATTGTGTCTGGTATCTGGATTGTATCAGTTTAATATTTTTATGGGGGATTTTCCCAGTTTTTTATGCCACATACAGTAAATTTGACCTACTCATCAGTAAATTATAGAAAGGCTTTTAAAGTCGACAGATGAACTAGTCTGAGGATTTGTAAGGAACTCATCTTAATGTTTTGGTACTAGCAGTCTGCCACAACAACGCTTTTTTGTTCCTCTTTCTTTTGCTGACCATATTAAAAAAATTGTTTTATATGAATAACAATAGTGATTTTGCTACTGTAAATTACAGTCACAAAAGTGCAAACACTTTTGCAGTAACTTACAGACATTAACCTTCCAGTAGGAACTGTAAATGTTACTTTTTTTTCTCTTTTTTTTTTTTTTTACAGTGTACCATAGTTTACTACATAAGAGGATTTTATCACCAAAAATATGCCTACGAGTTATTTGGTGAAAACTGGACCCACAGTAGATAAACAAATAAAGATGATTCGTCGTTCTGCTTCTTTTCCTGTTTCTATAAGACATGCTTTTCAAATTCTGTTCATTTGCTTTATATCATTTGCAGGCTTTGCTCTTTCTTTCATTTATTTTCTTTAAGTGGTACCACATTGTGTAGCAATAGAGCCGGTGCCCCATACAGAGACTGCTGGTCCATCTTGGGTCCGATACTTGAACTTGGGACCTTTGCATCTTCTTCTTCTGCTCTCTATGTCTGTTTTCTGTCTAATCTAAGTGGAAGCGACTAGTGCTACAAAAAGCTTAATGAAAACGGTGGTTGTAATGTGACAAAATGAAAAATTGTATTCCTTTCCAAAACACTCCGTTATTGTTTAAATCTGGAAATTTCATGTGAATGCAAACATGCGGAGAGCAAAAAGACGATTATTTTACTTGCCATCTGTGGCTGCGCTGCCACGGTAGAACAATTCTGTTAAAATAATGAAACCTGGAGATGTTGGTGTTATTTAGTGCAGTAAAACCACAGGAAGGGAAAAAAATAATTCAGAAAAACCGTTGAACAACAACTTAAAACCGCTCGTATTCTTCTTTTTTTTCTCGCTTTCTGTCTTGGCTACGCTAGGCACAGACCCGTTGCCATAGCAACTGACTGACAACAGTCCCACTAGCTGACATTGCAGAAATTACTTCAAGTCTCTCAGGACTCAACCCTAAAAAACACACACAAAAAAAATCCCAAACAAAGAACAGAATATTCAGTCGGTTACAGTGTTACGCTTTCAGGATTCGTGTTTATTTTGCAATTATAAATAAGTGATCATTTGAACACTAGGTGGGTTGATTAGCTCATTTCAACACCTGCTCTTCTGATGATCTGTCAGAGAGTTTGTGTGTAGGCTGCCTTATTTTTCCTAACTGAACCGAAATACACCAAATTCCACGACACATCTACATCTTATGTTTTCATAGTCAAGCTAGCATAATGACTTACTTCTTTCTCCATCGCTATTTTTTTCAATTAAATTTTTTTACTAACCTGTGAAATATGATACTGTTGGACCTTGTTATTTTGTTCTCATAGTGTTGTCATTTAGTAGCAAAGCACTACATTTTCTTGTATACATCACGCTACATTTAAGATTTATCGCGTTATGCTGACAACTTGTCAGCTAAAACCAATAGTAGTCATCGTCCGGGAGCTGGGGGGCGGGATCTTGTGCACATGACATCATCAAAGAAGGCAGACTGTAATCTCAAAAAATCCTAAACAAAATTGTTCCTCATAAATTGGGAGATTACTTAAGATTACAGAAGAATTTGATTATTTAAGCATCCCAGTTACAGATATTGTTGTTCCTGATCCACCTCGATCCAGCCCATGTTTAATCTGTGAGTGTATTTAAAGGAACCTCTGTGGGAGTCCGGGGTCTTTAAGCTTCCTCTGCAAAATGTGTGCAATCAATCCATACCACAGAGGACGCATGTTTAACAATTTCACACAATGGGCTAATAAGACATTGGTCTCTAACAGCTGGTTAGATCCAGTGACACTTTGAAATATCACAGCAGCGGCAGTGGGAACAACACAAGTGGTGGCCGATTCCACTGATTTCTGTTCAAATCAGATACCGAGTACAAAGCCAGATACTATCTCCACGTCACCCCCTCTGCGGCTGGCCAACTGCAAATATCAGAAAAAATATTCTTCCTGTTTACAAAGGCATTGAAAAAAAGTCTTTGTGTGCAGCCAAAAACCTTAATTGGACATAATAATTGTTAATAAAAAAAGAAATTCCAATATTTTTGTCGGTATAGTCGGGGTTTGCTGGCTCATGTATTGTAGAGCTATAATTCACCTACGGCTATGATGAGGAGAGGGAGAAGAAAGCATTTAGTTCAGCCTTTCTGGTGGCATTCGGTGTCCTTTTGCTGCTGCAGCCTTTGAGATTCATCAAGGGCATTGATATCATTCATTTTCGATTTTGAGAATACATGTTTTTTCCCCGGGTGGATTGAAGATACAACAAAAGATGTTAAACAAAACAGAAAGCAAGGATAAAGCTCCCAAAGCCGTTGCATCATCATCTGGGCTTTTGTTAGTTGTTTAAGATTGAAGAATCTTAGTGTTGTTTGTTTACCTTTGGGTTTTAAAGAAAGTAAAAAATCTAACTATTTTTGTATATTAACAAAAATTGTTTAATATACAAACTATTTTTGTATAGACCATAACTCTGCGCTTGCCAACTAGCTTTGCAGCTAACAGTTACACCAATAAACTCCACGAAGCATCTTGATATTTACTTAAGTGAATAGCGTAAAACTGGAACACACAAAAAACATATTGAATTGAAGTTACTGTTACTTAGACAATTCACAAGGTAACATTAGCATTGATACATATCAAAAATGTACGTATAGTCAAACTAGGCTAATGTGCAGCCAGAAAGATCCACAAATAACTAACGATTAGCATAATGCTAATTTGCATCGAAAATATTAATTCTAATTTGCATCTTATTCTTCAGGTCTAAACAATTTAAAGTATCTTGTATGTACGATGGCGTACTGTAGGTACAAGAAAACGGAGTAAATTTTCACCAGAAAACTCAGAAATTCTGAGATTAATCTCCAAAATCTTCTGAAAAAAAGGAAATTTCAAAAGTTTAAAATGTTCAACGTTTGTTAATGATCTGAGTTTCAAGAATCAAAATATCAGAAATTTTGGAGTTTAACTTAAAAATTTCAGTATTTTTTTTCAAGCAAATTTTTTGACTTTTCAAATTCAGAAAGTTTCTTGTTTTTTCAAGAAAATTTCTGAATTTTTTTGCTGTAAATTTACTTATTTTTTATTTTTTTTTGCTGTCTATGTACGCATGTTACGACAACAGTCATAACATGCAGTTGTACATATGTGTCTAACACAACAGCAACACTTTATAACAGAAACAACACTCACAAATTGATCTTTCCCGGCAGTCAATAAAGCATAATGGAAACATTTATAACTTCCAAAATATGGCTCATAGCTTGACTCAGCTAACCTACAGGAGCCAAACTGTAACAAACTCAAACTGTAACTCTCGGTGGTGCTAACTGTTGGTAGCATCATGGTGAGGGTCATTCACAAAGAAAGAAGGATGACTGTTTCCTAATTCTTTACCTTCACCTCTGCAGCTTGGACATGGTTCGTTGGACAACGAAACGTTGATCCAAAACACATTAGAACTGATGTAGAAACGGACGAACCAGGCGAACATTAAGCGTCCAGAATGGCACTGACCTCAACACTAATGAAAATGTATGAAATATGCTTAAAGGCCTGGTGTGCCTCATTTAGGAAAACAATGATAATATAATATGATTCAATCAAGTCTTAGCTATAATTACTGAGCTTCAAAATGAATCCTGTAGCATTATTTGATATCGTAATTAGCGTCAGGACCGGACATTTCAGGTTCAATCCAGCGGCGATCATCTGGACGTTCATTCACAGAGCGGGGGCCATTTGCAAAGACGTCGTAACGGAGTGAAAGTGAGCAGAAGAATTTCCGTTTAGAGCTTCTCTTCTGGGGAGAAAAAAATGATGGCAAGGTCAGACCCATAGTAATGTGCGGGTGATAGTTCTTTTCATATGTAGCTATTTAAGCTTCTGCACAGGCAGTGAGAGTGAAAAAGGAATAATCATCACTCCGTCTGTGAGGAATTTTTCTAGGGGAAGGAAACATCTTCTGAAAATGTAAAGACTTGATCAAACTACATGTCAAGGTGAGAATTTCATTCAGTGAATAAAGTGGATTCTGCTAATACAATATAAGCACAAAGGGAAGGTAATAACAACTAGTGGATTGTTTTTTTTTTTTCCTCCTCTCTTTTAAGATGGCAGCGTTGTATGTTACCTCTCAGAGAACTTTAATTTTAGCTGCGCGCCTCCGTCAGATGGATGACTCCGGGTCTCACTAATACAGATTGAAGCGTTTAGCTTGGCTTGCTGGCTCCAGGATGTGATCCATCAGAAAACAAGGCTAATGTTTTCAGCTAACCCACTCCTGGTGCAATTATATGGTCCACTGGCATTGATCATAGCTCCTCTTCTTCAATTTTTCCTCCTCTCTTCCTCCCATGCCCCCTTTAATAGCTAAGTCGGTGTTAAATGTTTGATAAATGAGTTTTGAGACCACTTGCCCGTGGATTTATTAAAATTTTATTTAAGCGAAAATCTGTCTGTGTGTGTTGGGGAGGGGAAAAAAAGGTTTATTACTTCACGGTGTGTGTTCGCGTGTCTGTTTGAAAGTCAAATAGTTTCATTACAAACTGGCTTAGTAGGAATTAGCAGAGTTTAGTCTTTGAGCCACAGTGGCCAAAGACTGTGAATAAACGACTGACGCCAGTTCACTTTGCCTAACAAGTACCGCTAAGTCTTAAACTACAGGCTGCTATGAACCATGGCTACAAAAAAAAAAACAGTCTGAAAAGATGCTCATTTCAAATTAATGTCACTTTTGTATGACTACAATAATTAGGTCAGTTTGTTTATTCCTTCTGACCTACAAAAGGGGTGAGAATTTATTGCATTGTTTATCACTTATCCTGAAAAACTTCCCGTAAGAAATTTGATTTATTGTTAATTATTCTAGTCGAGTTAGCAAACAAGTTAGACTGTAGCTGAAATTGAGTTTATGTGAAGTCAAGTTTTAACTTCTAAGATAAAGATAGGAAAATCGACTATCTAAGTTAGCTACTAGCTAGCTACTACTAGTAGTAAACCCTACTAAGTTAGCTACTATCTAGTTAGTAGTAGTAGTAGTAAAAGCTGCTACTTAAGTTAGCTACTAGCTAGCTACTAGTAGTAGTAAAAGCTACTATCTAAGATAGCTACTAGCTATCTAGTAGTAGTAAAATCTATTATTAGCTGCTAGCTAGCTAGTAGTAGCATGACGGCTCCTAGCTTAAATATGAAGTCTTTAGCTGAAAACGGCTACCAATAATATGTTTTATCAAGGTTATGTAAAATAGTAACAGATTTATAATAGTCTGTGCTTGGTTGGAAATAGAAAAATGATAATAAAAAAAAAGAAAGTGTTGTAGTTTTTTCATTAATCCTGGATTTTAAATTAATTTCATGACTCCCTTTATTCATGTGCTAGCCTTCATAAATTAGAGTTTTAAAAAAGAAGCCAGCAGAAGAGAAGTACATAAATAACTAACTAAATAAATAAATATATTTGAGTCTCACTATATTGTCTGAACTCGAAATGACCTTCTGTTTTAACTGAGAAGAGACCAGAATCGTATTCCTCACTCTTCAAGCTCGTACTCGCCAAACAAACACAAAGTGCTCTGAGCTTCCGGCACATACACACGCAAGAGGAAGGCCAATTAGCACAGGGTGAAAACGCTGGGCTTATTTGAAGCAATGTTTCAATGACAATATTTAATTGGATGGTAAATCAACTCCTTATCAGCCTCTCCACAGCTTGGTGGGAGAGAGAGACAAGAGAGGAAAACTGGGAACAAGAGGAAGAGGAGCTGACAGAGAGTGAAGGAGAAAAAAAAACAAATAAGAAGAGATGAGAGACTCGTGTCGAGTGGAAGAGGTAAAACTGCGTGTACTGCATCTGTGCAAGATAACCAGGCCTGTAAACCAAAAGGGCTACTCGGGGACTTCATAATGGTCATGTACCACAAATGTGATTAAAATTAAAGCTACACTGAATAAATAAATGATTGAATTTTTTTTTTTAAATTCTCAGTTTATGGTTTTTCTTTAATTGTGCCAGAAGTATTAGTGAATTCTTTCCTTAGTTAAGAGTTTCAAATTATGGTGTCCAACATTGTGATGTATATTAGTACATTTTGAATGATGATAAATGATGAAAAACATGTGAAAACAACAATTACAGCTTTCGAATGTAAAAAAAAAAGTGATTAATGACGTAAAATGTTATGTATTTTATTTAACTTCTATTAAAAAATGTTTTTTTTTTTTACTGATTTGTTAAAACTGTCACCATGTCATGACTGTAAAACATGAGATGGATAATCTGTGAAAAGATCAGTCTCCTTCACCTCCTCCCAGAGTTACTATTGCCATATGAAACAATTCACAGCTCCCAATTAAAAACAGCCAATCAGAAGCAGGAAGAGGGTTTTAACGTTGTCAATCAACCCAGTGAATGTGCTACTAAATGTGCTAATGGTGGAGAAGCAACTTAGTTACAGGAAAACAGTTTAGCTGCCATCGTCTGTGGCTGTGCTAACTTGGGTTAACATTCTGCAGTGTAGCAGAGAGCCGCACGGAGGGTGATTGACAGCGCTAAGACCCGCCCCCTGGCTCTGATTGGTTTTCTAGTAAGCACTGGGAGAAGATGGAGGAGCTCAATTTTTGTATCCCATATCTGTCTCATACAGATATGGGACAGAATTAACAAATCAAAATTAGCACGGTAAAGTCCCGTTGTAAAAAGAAAAAGAAGAGGAAAACTAGTGATTTTAAAACGCCTCCTAAGTGTGTTTTGTGCCGCTAATTGGACTATACGTGCCCTTAAATGTAAATAGCACTTCGGCCTCTTGAAAACAAATTTTCATCTCCCCCATGCTGGGTTAAGAAGTGGCCTGAGTGAAAACAATCGACTTCATTATGCGTCGGACGCACTGATGTAGTGGCAGCCATAATCATCTGTTTTTACAACCTCCTCCCTAATCCGGTGTTTCAGTAAGCACTCTCTGCTGCTCGCTCTGAGTGCTGTCTGTAGTTATGCTGTCACCAAGCTGCGGAAACCTTCTCTTTTAGCTCGAAGGGCGGTTGTAGCTTAGCATCTGGTTGTAATGGCTGTAATACGACGAAGGGGAAACCATCCAACCTAGGAGGAAAAGACTACGTTCGTTGGAAGTCGATGAGTATAGATCACTCTGTCTGGAGGAGGCCCGTGTGTGACTGACTTCTGTGGACTCAATCTTTAGATTATCAGATGGGTTGACTCCTACATAAACATGTGGCACACACACACACACAAACACATATTCTCCTCTGAGGCAATGCTTGTGATCTATCAAGCATGCTGGTAATCCCAGCGACGGCGGTCACTTCAGCTCTGTAAACAGCTGAAATATGGATGATAAAAGAAGCAGATGAAACCGAATAAACGAGGAGCCCGTGGACAAGAAAGAAAAAATCCTTGAAGATTTTCCAAACCGTGTTGGACTCGGCTCTGAGCCGTACAGGACTCCAAACTTCAATCGCGCTGTCTGGATGATTGGCAGTCTTCATTTGACTTTGGTATTTTTTTCATGACAGCAGCGCAGATGAGGCTTTTCTGTTTTTTGGCCTCAGAGAGCTGCATTAAAAGATGAAGTTGGATACGTTGTGTAATTCTGACAATAAAGTAAACCTCTTATTTTACAGTGAGATTATCCACCAAAAAAAGAAACGGCGAAGCAGAAATACGAGCGGATATGCTAATAGCCCTCGGAACATGTTTGCATTCGTCTAGCTCTCAGATTTGATTCTGTTTGACTCCCGTCTTTCTCTCCCTCTGCACATTATCCTCCTTTCTGCCCTCTTTTATCTCCCGTCGCTGCCAATCTCCTCGCGGAACATAATTATCTCCCAGTTATTGTAAATATGAATAGATTGCGTGTGTTTTGGGGGTGTTTTCAATCTCCCGTATTTTGTCAACCCACATGCATTCAGCGAGGCATTCATCTCCCTCTCTTTGCACATACAAAAACAGAGATCAGGGGGGAGCCTGTTTCTTTAGTCTTAAACACATTAGTGTAATTACCTCCTAATGATATTTAATTCCCACACAAAAGGAAACAAGACACTCCGGTGCATTTTGAAACATAAAAAGGCAGAGGGAAGAGAAAGGAAGAGACGCATTTTGAGAGGAATCGCATTAAATTGTGTTTGTTGTGTAATTTTATAGGTGACTGTTTGTGGAGCGTAAACAGGCCCCTCGCTGATGTGACAAATTAATGTAATAAACGGAACCCATTCAGTAAATCCAAATGCAGCGTCTTTTTTTAGGAAGAGAGCAAGCTTTTTTCTTTTAGATGCAATTATAACTGCATTCAGTCCGCTGGGGTCACAGTCTGATTATATTAACAATACAGACATTACAAAGCAAATGATCTTTGAGATTTACTGCAAGTGTGTATTGTTGTTTTTGACTATTACCATTGTGATCTAAGGGTACATTCACACCAGCCCTGTTTGGCCCACTTTGATCGAACTCTAATTCGTCTGGTTCGCTTTGGGAGGTGTGAATGTGCAATCGAACTCGGTTGCATACCAAAAACAGTGAACTGGAAACTAAGGGTGTTTTCACACCTGATAGTTTGGCAGACTTGGTTCGACGGGGGGCCAAAGTTGCAACATTACATTTTCAGCTGGTGTGTCTCACTTTCACTCTGCACTGTCTCAATCGATCCAAACCGTTTGGAAAAACCTGTTCCCCTCCTCGCCTGTGGTGGCGCTGCACTAATAAACACTGAAGAAGACATGAGCGCAACGTCCTTCTTCACAAAATGCAAAACCGGAGTGGAGTCAGATTTTAGCAGTTGTAGGATTTCTCTTTTGTCATTGGTAAAGATAAAGATAAAAGTAATTTTATTCATATAGCAACAAGGCAATACAAAGTGCTTTAGTGCTTTACAGGAGTTAAAAGGAAATGCAAACAAAATAACAAACCAAAGGAAAGAGCAAAGAAGAAAAAGCTAATAATGTTGGTCCAAAGTAAATACACTAGATATTCCTATTCAGGGTTGGTATTTAAGTATAAGTATAATTCCTTTTCTGGGTTGGGAGAGTAGGAGTCTAAAAAGTAATTGATAAGGTAGTTTTTTTTGGATTCCAAGTTCTAATCCCTGTTCTGGTAGCCATTTCCCTGCCAGTGCTAGACCCGAGAGTTTGTTTTGGTTGCATTGACCCAGAACACCCTGCTGTTGGAGCGGTCCCCGGTCCACTTGCTTCCACATTTCCATTCAAATCGCGCCAGAGATTACTGCAATCAAACCAAGATGCAGGTTTTTTGGCGGACCAGAAAACCTAGATCTCAGTCCAATAGATTTACTGGAAATGTTGTTGACCTTTTTTTTTTTTTTTTGCAAAAAGATCAAATTTACCATTTCGGTCTAATTCTTCTGAACAAAACCACACAACTTATTCTGAGTTGAGAAGGAGCTTTAGATGAGCATGTTTAAGATCTTTAGTTGTGTTTCGACAGCAAGAACCTTTTCCAAGGACCGTATTTGTTTGATTCTGTTGTTTCCAGAACTAAGCCCAAATCTCATCATTTGACAGTGCGGAATAAATGGATCATGACGGTTTTTCACATAAAGACCTGCCAAGTCAATAAACGACATCAAGAATATTTGATCAGAATATTCCAAATCAGAATTTGGAATCAGCCTGATCAATCCATCTCTAGCTACATTTAAAAAGCTTTTCTCAGTTGGAAAATATGTTTCGACAAGTTTACCTCTTTTCTGTTGCTATTAATAATTGTAGCCAGTCCGTTGTGGGCATATGGTGTTCGATCACCTGCCAACTCAGGTTTTTTCCTTTCTTTTTGCATTTTACATAAACGGCCTCTAAAAAAAATCAACTTCTCAGGCTGTTCTTTGGCACAAACCATCTGGATCACATCTGGATGCATCTGACCCATGATAGTGACTTCAGACTGAATCTCTTAGTCGAAAGAAAACGGATGTTGGCTTTATTTCCTTCTATCTAAATGGTAATTAATTTCTGATTGTGCTTGAAGGCTGGTTAGCCCTTTTGGTTGTCTGCTGGCTTGACCCTTGCTTGTTATGGATTCACAAAGTGCTCCTCGCTCTTCTTAAACGTGTTTCCGTTTGTGTAAACGCGTCTGGATTCGGACCAGCTAGACAATGTGATGACGTTTCTCGAGGCTCTACGAGGTTGGCCGTTTTTCTTCAGAGCGGTCTCTGGAACAGGACTGTGTCGGTGCGTGTTTTTGGCGTGGGACTGAGCGAGGGCCTTTCGGCTAGCGTGTGCGTCTGTGTTGCATGTGTGGACATCTTTTCTATCTGAGCTGCTATTTCAGAGAGAAAGGATTTCTGCTTCAGTAATTGCCTCTGCTATATCCTCCCCTCTCCCCCTCACTCATTTTTCTTTGGTATCTATTTTCTCTCAGAAATTTTGTCCTTTTTCCTCCCCCAGAACTTACGCCGCAGCTCTCGGCCGTCTCTCAATTCTCTTTTATGCTCTCCCTATCTTACGGTCCTTGAAATTAACTGCGATCTCGCAGTAACATCAATTAAGAGAACCTGCGTGCCATACACCCGTTTACCATGTGAAAGTCACCTGTCCATTAGGTCCATTAAAAGCTGGTTAGCATTCACTGAGCTCCAGGTTCTTTCGAAGCGCCGAGCGGCCCGGTTCGTAATAATAACACACTCAGAATCAGGGACACAAAGTGTCAGCGTTGCACTCCGGCGAACCGGAGCGCAGCGGGGATGAAAATGGATGGTTGAGGAGAACGATGAACAGAAGGACAGATAAAGAACAAAAACAAGGCAGCAGTTTTTGTTGCTGCCTTGTGTGAAACAACAGGTGAGTTGTTTCACACAGGTGAAACAACTCACCTGTGTTTCCATTTTTCTGTGTCAACAGTATTTCACGTCGCAATGGAGCAGCTTTGCTCCCGTTGAATTTGACACCGTAAGGCAGACTTCCATTACGGATGTGAAACGAAGAGAGCTTTTTTACACGCAAAGATATCTGCTGGTTCCTGATATTTAAATGCTAACTTTTTTTTAAATTTCACCTGCTGATTCAGATTTTTTTTTTTTTTTTAGCATCTCTGGTTTCTCCACTCCAGAACTATAACAGTTTATTACTTGTTTGCAGACATTTTAGGTAACTCTGACGCACAAATATACTCCTGAAAAACATATACAGGCCTCAGTAGGACACAAGTTAGTCAGGATTTTGATTTGTATGATTTTTCTTACTAAGCTTCACATTGGAGCTGAATTCATTCATATTTTTATATAATGTATCTGTCTGTCTATATACTAAGAATATTAAAAGATTCACCAGTTTTTTTCTTGGCATTATTAAACAGAAGACCTGTTTATGACAATAGTAGGCTTATTTAGTAACACGCTGTAAGTATGTTGACATTTCTAAGTTTATTGCCACATTTCTGCGATGCTTTGCCGTTTTTTGGCGTCATCTAGTCTGGTTGAGCGCTCAACCAGCCTTTCTGGATTCAAAGACTGACTCGTTTTTCCTGCATTTTAATGCTTTATCCACTCAACAAAATGAAGAACACGCTTACTCACTGCTGTGAGGGATTGTTGTTCTGTGATGACTCAGAATTATGGTCTTGAGTCATAAGCATACGTACGGTTAAAAAAAGGTGGTAATCCTTTTCATCCTGATCTTGGGGAAAAGTGTAGATGTTGAAGAAGAAGTGGCCCGAGGACACGTCCTTGAGGAATCCCTAGTAGTTTTCTTGCATTTTAAACTCTTTTCTAGACTACAAATCAGTGTTTTATGATCAGCTGTGTCAGGCATCACTAAAATCAAACACAGCTCAACAGCAGACCAGTAACAAGTAAGTAGTGCTAACAATTGCTAATTGCTAGCAAGATTTATTGGTTAAAACTGATTCTCGATTGCTGTTTGAGGTTTTCTGTCGGAAGAAAAGGTCTCCATCCAGCGCCTGTGACTTCAGGTCTGTGTGATTAATCTGCTGAAGTAGAATAACGGCTCCTGTCCAGAAAACATACAGATGGGTTTTCGTTCTGTGAGCTCGAGCAGGCGCAAAACCCCGGCCTGCAGTGCCTTTTGTTGTTTCAGCAGGCTGTGATTTAAGGCTGAACATGATGTCACCCCCGTCATCATGGTGGCTAAATTGCCCCTCCGTTCTCGTGGCGCTGTTAGTAATGGCGCGTGACGGAGGTTTTGTTGCCGTAGACTGAGACAGGTTCTGACTTCCCGCTCGCCGCTCCGCCGTCTTCCTTCGTGTCGTTGAACCAAGATCCAAGACAAAGATCTGACCCGGAGAGCTGCATGTGTTTGCAGTTACTTTTTAATTTTCTTGGAATTGATCTCTTTGCAATTGAGATGATTCTTATGTATTTTCCAAAGTGTTATCACACAAGATCACGGGTCCCTCGGCTGCAATAATGGCTTGTTTTGGACTAACTAGAAAAGCAGCTTGGCGCGGGGCTGAAGCGGCAGAAATGAACTGAGTTTGAACTGAGAAAGCAAAGACTTCCAGCTGGGCAGATGTTAATATTTCAGAGTCCATAAATACGAACAGTGCCTTGCAGAAGTATTAACATCATTTGAACTTTGCCGTATTTTCTTACAGTCAACAGACTGGAGCTCAGTCTGATTGGAGAGCATCTGTCAAGCGTTGACACAGGTTCTCAACTGAATTTAGGTCTGGACTTTGACTATACCGCTCCAAAAATATTAATGTGCTTTAAACTATTCATTTCGAGCGCTGCTTAGGTTTATAGTGCTGAAAAGTGAAAACTTATCCCAGTCTGAAGTCTGCTAGGGCTGCCCAGATTTTTTTTCTTTTGATTGTTTTCATAATTTTTCCCTCCACTTCACAATAATACACCATTTTACGTTGGTCTATTATACTGAATTGCAATAAAATGCTTCATAATTTGCAGTCGTAATGCGATAGACTGTGAAAGTTTAAAGGGAATCTATTTTTCAAAATTCACATTTTGTGCATTTGTTCTGATCTACAACTTCTAAAAACACCTAAAGATGTTTTTTTTTGGCAATAAGTGAATATTTTTTGGTGTCCTGAAAACCTCTCGATTGCTAAGTCACAACTGACTGGCACTGCGTCGTTACCTAGCAACCCAAGCGGAGCTCCTGCTGGTTTTACCGCTGTACAATGGCTGCTGGAAAAGACAAGCGTTTTGTTTCTGACTTGCTGCATTCTTGTTGGTTGTGCAGGAGGCTCTACTTCTGCTTTTCAAAGATGTACAGCTGTATGTTTGGAGCCATTCTCGCATACAATTGTAAATGTTGATATGGGGTCGTGGCTAACAGCAGCTAATTTAGATTTTAAGTGACAAGATGCCCTAAAACAATTCATTCTGAATGCAGCTCTAAGTACACAGGCCTGAAGAATGATGATGATGTTAAAAAAAAATGTAATGAACATGTTTTGTATAACCTGTCCAAGGACACGCAGTAAGTCACCTGTGAGGAATATTAATGCTGTTGTAAGACGCTCTCACAACTTAACCTTTCAACAGTCTGTTGTTAACATGTACTGTTCCCGCTCTCAGACGTTGTTTGTCTTCATTTATTTCTGAGGATGCAGTCGTGTTTTTATGATCAGACGGGCTCTGAGGACGCGGCCGCCATGTTTACACAGATTAACAGCCTGCAGCCAGTGAACTGGTTAATCAGACCACTTACACAGACTCCCTCTCTGCCTCCCAATCAAACCCCAGGCTGGCCCTCCGCTTGTCAAGCTAAAAGTGTCCTGCGGTTTACATGACACGGGCCAAGCCGCAGTCATTTCTAAATCCGAATAACTGAAATGCTCCTCTTTTTTTTAAAATACACATCCTTACTGCTTCACTAACCCCGGTGTTTAGCATTTAAAGACCTAATTGCAGTGAGCGTGATCCATACGTCGCATCAGACGGACGTTGAAAGCCGCGCGTCTCTGAGCTGCGGTCGTAAATTTACGGCAGCCGGACGGCTTTACATGAACACGCAGGAATTTATGAATGCCTCGACCTCAGCTGAACCGCTCAGGGTGGAGCGGCTCGAAGTTGCCGTTGGCTGAGCTTTTGGATTTCTCCACATGTTGAAGTGATAAACAAGCGTAATAAAAAAATAAAAAAAACTACTCTTGGAATTTGATGACTATTTATGGCATGTGTGTTTTTATAAACCGGTTGAGATAAAAACACAGCAGCGGCTGTATAACATTGAAACCAGTTGCATAATTTTAGTAGTCCCCCTACAAAACCCTCAAGAAAGGGAACTTCTTGTTTTCAGCTTGACATTTCAATGGTTTTCAGGTGGTCTCTGCGCACATAAACGGATCTCACCGGCTCAAAAGATTGGCAGCTGTGTCCACATGTTGCTTTGTTCACGCTCTGGCCACCTTTCATGGCTTTATGGGAGAGCTGGGTGGAAAATCTCCGTAGGAAACACAGGAGTTTACCGCTACATTTGGAACATCTCTGGAAAACTGCAGAGCTGTAGAATATGGCTGGAAACAGCAACGACAGCTGAATTATGAAGCCTCTACTTTTTGCGGCTTTACCAATGGTCAATGCTTGACTATTGTACGGTGAAGCATTCACCATATAATTTAGCAAATTGGAATTATGGAAAAAAATTCACTCAATGGAAAGACGTCAATTTCGAAAAAATTCATGTTTTTTGATAAAATGTTGGTATTGACATTGGTTTATTTTGCAAAACTGCAATGGAGACACTTTTTTTGCATCGAAAAAAGTGTCTCCATTGCCTGATCAAAAACAGGATGTTAGCAATTCCAGAAAAGACGAAGAAGACGACAGGAAGTGGTTGGAGGATAATGACGCTGCATGTTTTTAACGACTTATCACGTAAGCATATGTATTCACGTGTGATTTCGATTGCGTTTCTTTTTTAATGTAAACGCCACGACTACGAAAATGTGCGGAATACAGACTTAGGTTTTGCGGACGTTTAAAATGGAAACAGCTGCTCAGAAGTAGAGATGAAGGCTCCATCCTTCCACTGAAAAATAAGGAGCAGTAGCCCCTTTTCTATTGACCATAAAAATTGGAATTACAAAAATAAATTAGCTTTACAGACGCGTCATTTTTGAAGAAAATCACATTTGTTTGATAAAACGGTTTTGTGTTAGATTTTTCAGCCAGATTTAAATAGATGTATTTCAAAAAAATGCATCACATGAGTCAACCAGACGGTGGAACATGGTATTTTTTTCTGGGCACAGACAATCTGGTTCAGGTTGACGTCAACAACCTGAAACATGCAGCCAAAGCTCCGATGGAAGAGCTTAGATCAAAATAAATTATTGGATGACCTAGAATGGCCAAGTCAAAGTTCAGATGTAAATCCAGTTGAGAATCTCTGCGGTTCAGATTGAACCGCAGAGATTCAAAAATACTCGAAAATTGTGCCAAGATGGTAGAAAAGTACACCAAGAGTCTGCAGCAGTAATTGTAATGAATGCAACACTAAGAATATTTGAAAACCATCTATCGTAGCACTTTGCCACCATGCACTAGTAGTACCATAACAAATGTTTCTGGATGAATTGTCCCATAAATTATTTTGATGAACAATAATATTGTTTGTTTTTTTAAACAATTTCGAAGTAGTATAATAGCAATGGCATAAATAATGCAAGAACACATAATCAAAGATCAATAAACTTTAAATTCCACCAAACATTTATCACTGAAATATCCAAAAAGATATACAAAACAACAGAAACAATGAATAAAATTAATAATGAGGAAAAAGAAATAGTCCTGGGAGTTTGACTGCTTGTGTTTTAAGCACTGTATGGATCAGTTATGGACTCAAGGTGCTGTTAATGTGTGAAGTTTTAGTTTTATTTTGAGGTTGAGACTTTATAACGGCTAGCTCTCAACTAGACCCTGAAAACGCTGAAAACCCTGCTGTTTTCAGGGTTTATGCCCTGAAAACGGCATAAACCCGTTACGTTTTCCACAGTCAGCCCCCCACGCTGTACATGAGACATGACTCACTAAACCTGGAACGTTCAGACGTTTGGTCAAACCTGAACCTGATGCGTTGTGAACGGACTGCCTTCTCCCTGTGTTGCTGAGCTTTTTCTCCTTTTGATCGTTCTGTTTTCAATGCAAAACTGCTATTACCATTTGTTAAAGTCAGGCTTTCTGTCTTTGTTTTCCTCCAGGTCAGTCTGCCAAACGACTCCAGCTGCGTTGAAGAGATTTTGCGGGTATGTTCCCTGGACACACACACACACACGCAGTCTCTCTCTCCTATACTCACAGGGTAATTGCGCTGATTATCAGCTGTTTTCTGTTTGCTCTGAAAGACTTTGGTTCTTCTCCAGAGAATTTGATCGTAGGAAGAAATGACAGAATGAAGCGAGAGAATGAGAAACAGAGGGGCTGCAACACAAAGGATGGGAAAAAGAGATACTTTGGCTCAGGTCCATGATTATAATTTTTTTTGTTTCTTGTTAGATGATGTCAGGCAGAAAACTTTTCCATAACTTTTCCTCCATCCATGTTTAGCAGAATTTCTCCAAACAACTCGGGGTTTTTTTTCTCCTGTCTTTCTGTTCTGCTCTGAATGTTGTCAAAACAGATGTTTTCCCCGGCAATCTACCCCTCCTCTGTCAGCTGCCCCGTCGACCAGGACGCGATCGGACGGCTCTGTTAGCTCCTAAACCTCCATCTCGACTGTGGAAACGCATTCCCTCCTTTTCCTCCTCTTCCTGTCTGTCTCCCTCCGCTCCTTCCTCCCTGCCCTCTGTCGTTCGCCGCCCTCTCCCTTTCACAAATCAATATGCCGGTCAACAGGCTTTGTGACAGACTATCTGCTGCGAGCCGCGTGAAAGGCCTCTGTCAATAATATCGGTGCGCCATTGAATCCGGCCTGTGATGTTTAGTCGTGTCAAGTGGAAAGATCAGGGCGTTCAGAATGTGAGTCCCGCAGCCCGGTCCCTCCTCTACCAGTCAGCTGTCAGGGAAACATGGCCGATTCACATGCAGGGTAGCGAAGTCTAACAGTGAGGCGGTAAAGAGATGTAAAGCAAAACATGGTGCAGCGTTTGCTTTACCGCCTGCCAGAACCGATGGCTTTGCCAGTCTGTTAAAGTCTGTTAAATGCGGTTCTGTTCTGCGTAAATCAAAGCCCAAGTGGTCGTGGTGGTTGTGTGTCACGCTGTCATGACTCTTCATATTGGGCTGCGTGTGCTGTGGCTGAACAGACTGTTCTCAGAGCATCGACTGTTTGCTCTGCTAAGAAACTGCTGCGGCCCACAAGGGTCAACGGGATGCAAATGCCACAACGCAACAACAGAAAACCGCAAGGCAACAGCAAAATGGCACAAGGCAACAGCAGAAGTTATCGCTGTTTATCGACTCAAACAATGCAGCAACAAATGATACAACATAACAATAAAAAGCCGTAAAGCAACAGGAAAGAGACACATTGCAAAAGCCACAACTCAACGGCAGAACGTGTGAAAGCAACAGCAACAAGTCACAACCAAACATGACGGGGACAACACAACTACGAAGGACACAAGGCAACGACGAAAAGTCAAAATGCAACAACAAATGCTGCATCGCAACAGCAGGAAGTTGTAACGCAAAAGCAAAAATCCATATTGCAGTTTTGTTGACCTTTCTGCTACAGCAAGAAACAAACCACTAAACTATTTAATTTGAGTCCAGAATATTTAGTTTTTCTGAAAGATCGACTTCAAAACAACTAAATAAATTGCTGACAGGACTTCAAGCTGCATAAGGAAAATCACATCATAACTTAAAAATCACTGCAAAAGAGGCAAAAACCAACTGACTAGAGAGGAGTCGAGTGTTTTGGTCTGATCTGTTAGAAGTCAACACAAGGAAATGTCAACTATCTGTCTGTCGTCTTCCCTTTTTGTGTCGGATCTGGTCACCGAGTAACAGGTCCAAAAGAGAAATCCCTCTCCACCTCATTATGGACATCCTGAGGCTTTCAAACAGTCAGAGCCATAAATACTCTCTCCAACTACTTCTGGGTGTTCTTCTGCAGGGTTTCTTTCCAGTGGGACATGCCCGGAAAATCTCTAAATGGAGTTATCCAGGAGGTATTTGATCAACTGTCCAAACCGCTTCGACTTAATTATTTCAGCGTGACGCCTCAGGCTGCGTCCAGCCGCCATACGTACCAAGCTAATTTCAGCTGCTTGCAGTCAGGATCCGGCTCTTTCAGCCACGGTCCACATCTCACGGCCACGGGTGAGGGTCAGAGTCTAAACTGGTCGAGAAAATGAGAACTTTAACGGCCCGTCTCTTTCCTCGCCGCAGCAGGGCCTCATTTTAGCAGTTGAGGACTCTGTAAATCCGTCCGTCCATCTCTCGCAACTGCTTCATTTTCACCATCAATCTTGAACGAGACAGTAATCCCAACTCCTCTACTTGAGCCAGGATTTGACCTTTGGCTGAAGGCTACGTCACACTTGAGGTCGTGACCTTGAGATCCCAACAGAAATGAGCCGCGCCATATATCAAAACGCAATCGACAGCACAAGGTCGATGTTTCAAATGTCAGAAAACGAGTGCTTGAACGCAGCATTTGCTAAGCTACCAGGCTGGGCGTTTCACCGTGAAAATGGAAAAGCAAATACTGACAATATAGGCATTGGTTATGATATTCAAAAACAAAATCACAGCAGTCCTTGCTGTGTCTTTCATACATCAGCAGCAGTTATCATGATCTGTATTTTTAAAAAAGACCCGAAAAACCATAAATGTTGTGAAAAAATCTTAATTTATGTTGTCTAGAACAAAAAATGGCATCTAAACTGTTTTTTTAGGTTGACAGAAATTGGCTTAGTGATGATTTAGTGATAATAATAATTGTGATTTATCTTTAAACAGACGTGCATGGTGTTAAGCAAAGTTAACTTGAGTTCTACTGCAAATGCAGATGTCCTTGTTGCTTAAAATAATCAATAATCATTAATATTTTACCAGACCAGAGTGTTTTGCTATGAACATTTCTTTTCCACATCGAAAAGTAGTGATTTTCTTCTTTTCTTACCGTCAGTTTTCCATATACAATAGTGTTGAATGAAAGTGTAACATTCAAAAACCCGATCTTTCTGTGCGTTCCCAGAGACAGGCGCTGTGAAACTCAAAGAAGTGCCAAAGTGTTGCCTCTTTTAATAATACACTGTAGTCACACAGTGTATGGTACTGTCATTAATATGATAAATTAGATCAGTATAAAACCTCATAAACCCCGCGCTTCAATAAGCCAGCCTGTCTGAGTCCTTTTGAAAGTGATTTTTAATGACCGTTCGTTGCGTCCTTGTGAGTTTTTAGTTGACTTTTGCCGAAAAGTAATCACAGTGTATACTCAGACATTAAGGCAACTTGTTCAGCCGATGTCAGATTAGTAGCAGTGAGTGCATATGTGCAACCTTTGTCTACATTTTGTAAAAGTGTTTGTTGTTTATGCCTTCCACTCAGCTATGCTTCCTGGAATCCACCATTTTAAAAAAACACATCAGACAATAGAAATGTTTCAAATATATGTCGGATGACAAATTTAGCACACACATTAATAAAATAATTAATTACAGTTCATACAAAATGTTGATCAATTTTAAAAATATACAATAATTGACCATTTTTACTATTCACATGTCTTCATATTGCTGTTTTGTTTCATGTTCTGGTTCAACATAAGCAGCAATATTGTGTTTACAATGCGAATGCATATTTGAAAGTAACGTTAACATGTATCACGGTGGAACCACAAGCTGGAATATTTTCAATTGAAATCCTACATGTGAAAACCAGTGTACCAATCTACCAGTTTCCAAGCATCCGAGCTTCTCCTCCACTCGGCTCCTTCAGACTAGCCAGCAACAATTAGTAAACACCTGGTGAAACTGCACATTTCGTTATAGGAGCTACTTCTCAGTGAAACGCTGGTGAAAACGTTGTTAAAGGGTTAATAGAGGAGCCATGTTGTGACGACTTCCTGAAGGAGGAGTTTCAGAAAGAGCAGGAGCTTCTTAAAGAGACAGCGAGTTAAATTACGCTTTGAAAATTATATTTGATGTAAATATAATTTTTTATGTTACAACTAAAGGTAACATAGTTACTTGATTATGCTGTAAAATAGCATTATGTGGCTGGAGAACACATGAAACCGCCCCTTTAATTTGTAAAAAAAGACATGCTCCTTTGCTTTGGCCACATGGAAACCCAAGAGCATTTGTAGTTATAACTTTGCAAAATGTGGAAAACTGTAATAACAGCACAAACACATTTTTAACACAGGAGAATAAATAAGCACCTTCTGTGATTAAACAGTGTAGGTGATATTTGGCAAGCAGATAACAGCCTTAATGTTACGCTCCCTCAGTACTGCACTGCTTTCAATATGACATTTACACACTTTCCGTCTCACCCACACACACACACACACGCAAATATGTTCAGGCGAAATCAGGGGTGCTGTCTGTCAAAGCACAGGAAGTCTTCAAGGAAGGACAAAATGATGTCAGAAAGTGGGGCTGTTGCTTAGCAACCCAGCGTATTTCGTCAGGGTAGCGTAACAATACTGTAAAGAGGGAAAAACACACCCAACACATCTGCAGATGCATTCTGGAGGACCTTTAGAAATGTTGAGCTGTTTCATTCCCTGAGCTACACACACACACACACACACCCCCACACACATCTTCCTCACACATATGAACACATGCGTCATCGGATGAATATGACTCATCGCCTCCAGAGGGGAGAATAAATGTATGATGGGAAATCAGTCTTTTTGGCCCAGTGACCTGCTGTAAGGAAGTTGAGTATGAACTGATTGACTGTCAGAGAGAAAAAAAAACGACCCTTGTTTTGTGGGAGCGGCTCGGACTGCCGTCCAATAGGAAGATGGTTCCGGGTTCAGGTCCCAGACGGAGCCTTTTTCTGTAGAGCTTTATGTTCTCCTGGTGCGTCTGTGGGTTTTCACTGGGTACTCTGAATTCCTCCACAACAAAATCATGCATGTTATGGTAGATAAATATGAGATTTTTAACTGTGCGAGTGAATATTAGTGAATATTTCTATATTAGCTTTATGACAGACTGACATCCAATAACCTCCAGCAGGTTTACATAAGGGGATGATGTAAACTCATGTCCTTAATTATGACATAGCAACACACTCTCAAAAGATAATGCAACAAATCACTCACATCTGTGTTTATTTAAATGAACATTTTAAAGTTCTTTACCAATTTAATATTTTTTTTTTCTGACTACAAACATCAATGTATGCTTTTCCACTACAAATATGTAATATTGTAGTGGAATACAATATATGTTGGCAACATTCTGCTTAATTAGGTCTGGACGATATAATGTATTACGATACATGTTTCATATCAGTCAATATCAGTAATTATTGATTTGATTTTTGTTGTAAATATCTGAAATATACCAAACTGATTGTTGTTTTATCCTTAGTTTCCACTGTGTTGTTTTGATTTTTAACCAGTTATGAGGCACAATGACGAAAGCTGAAACTCAACAGGTTGTTGCTAGGTAACCAAAGTGAGTGAGTTAGTTGATGCCACCGACCTTTCTTAGCTAGCCGTGAGAGGTTGAGTGACTAAAGCCTTTCGTCTGCCTACATCTCCCAGAATGCTGCGCGGTTCTGGATTGGATTTCAGGGAATAATCTACTATCAGATGTATTATCTATTGATCACCTGTCCATCACGACATGTACTGATGTTGATTTATTGTCCAGCCCTACTGCTAATGTCAAAAAGAAACTGCAATTCTAGTGTTTCTATTAATGGAATTAAAATCACTCGTGAATAAACCTGTTCATGCAGTAAATCATTAAAAATCGTGAAAAGTGTTTGTTTTTTCAAACTTGGAACAAAAGGTGAATGAATGCTCTCTCTACCATGTAATCATGCCACTACTTGCTGTTTGTCTTTATTAAAGACATTAAAGTCTGTGCTTTGGCTTTTGTCAAAATCTGACGAAGTTTAAAAAGTACGAATACTTTTACGAAGCCCAGTGAATCCATTCAGTAGAAGCAACTGAAAAGCTGCAGCTTCTGTGCTGCGTTGTTGTCACGCAGCCAGACGGAGTCAGCTTTTTATTTTTTTATAATTTAACAACTCTGCACTTAACCAACTCTCCGTACACCGATCCCCGTGTGTACCACAACCCTCCCTGAGCAACCCAGCATTTATTCTATAAGCAATAATGAGGGTCTGCTCTGAAGGTGGGGGGGAAACGGGGCAGTGAGCAACCTTGATTGAACGCTGACTCCACTCCTCTGCTCCAAAGAGGCTGCTCAAGCAATCCTCCTGCCGATGTTTTTGCTAAAGTTTAGCCAGGATCATCGCTCTTCAGACGCAGGACCAGAGTTATTTCCTTCATTTGTCTGAACGTAAGAACCAAAAAGAAAAATGTAAACGCCTACATTCTGCCGCTTCTCAGTAATCGTTAATGGTGACGTAATAAGGGGGGTGTGTGGGTGTGTGTGTGTGTGTGTGTGTGTGTGTGTGTGCGTGCGTGCTCAGGAGATGACCCATTCATGGCCTCCTCCACTCACAGCCATACACACGCCCGGGAAAGCCGACCAGACCAAGTTCCCCATCCCAAACAAGGTGAGTAAACACACTGCAAGCATTAAAAAAAATTCCCTTTCTTCTTCTGTGGGTCTGACTAAAACACAAAATCTTATCAAGTATTTTTTTTTTTTTTGTGCAAACATCTTAGCACACTTGAAATAATACCAAACTAATGTACAAATAACTTTTCAGCAAGATATAGGAGCTTGTTTTAAGTAAATAATTCCTTAGTATTGATGAAATGTGGCAGATTATTAGAACAGCCAGACTCAGAAATAGTTGTCTCCCTCTGGTCATCTCAACAATCCCACCACCAAGACTGTCTGAGATTGCTTGAAAATGCATTATTATTTGTACGTTATGTAACTATAGGTAAAGTTGTGTTTTTGTGTGTGCTCCAGTGGCCAAGCGATGACATTTCAAGTCTCAAGTCAATAATTCATTAGTACTGATGAAAATATACCTGTTCCAATGTCAGATTATTTCACTTGTAACAAAACATTTTTCCCTTTTTCTAGATTTAGACCTATTTTTATTGTCATTGCACAAAGACACATAAGTGAAATTGGCGATGAAATGTTACTTTATTTTCTTATTTCAAAATATCTGTACTAGAAACTCAACCAAAAATACTTGGTGAGATTTTGTGTTTTTGCAGTATGTAGCCATAGGTGTTCATGGACTCTTTTCAGCCATTTACAAATGCTACAGTTGTTAAAAAGAAATACAAAAAGCGTCAGCACCAGGATTAAGTTTCCTACTTCAAGCTCGGTTGTAAAGCAGCAGTTTATTGTCGCTTTTCATTTTGATTTAGCTTCATCTTACTCGTGCTTTAAAGCACAAAGAGCGCCGAGACCCGGCGGTGGAAGAATGATTTCGTGGAGATGAGTGCCGTTGTCCAGGGTAAAGAAGGAAAACGTGAAAAGAAACAGAGCTAGCTGATGACGCTAACGCTCTTAGAGGAGACGGCAGCAAAAACGAACATTGAAATTCTAAGAAAAAAAAAGAGAATTCTCCTTATGAGTTTCTCATTTCGCACTCAGAGTAGCACAAAAAGTAAAGTTGCTTAACTCTGGATACAGATTGATCTATGATGTTCTTAGATAACAGAAAATGTGAAAGCCTTCCCTCAGCGAAAAGGCTAACATGGTGTCTTATTTTCTTCTTTCTTTCATAAAACGTTTCTTTTTGCTGTCTTTTGCATCACAGAAAAAGAAACATTTTTGGGCTCCAATCACAACTTATATGCCAGTGACACGTCACCATGGCGACCCTACCATGAGTTCTCATGTTAAAAAAGAAAAAGAAGAAAAATATTCTCAAGTAGCCCAACAATAAGCAAATACAGTGGTCACATTTTTTTATTGTTGTTGTTAGAAATGGATGTCAGCCTTAAATCCGAAACTGAGAAAAGCGTTTTGTACGTTTGCCTGATTAAACAGTAAGGCATCTGTTTGGCAAAATCCATAAAAAAAGACATAAATATAAAAAAAACTCATTCATTAAACTCATTTCTTTCTGTTTTTTTCTCTCCTTTCTCTCCCGTTTGACCAGGAGAGCCAGCATGTGACCTCAGCCTACAACACCCAGAGTAAGTCTATCAGACTGTAAACACTCACACAACAACTGAAGTTATGACTGACTGTGGTTTCTATGACGATAGCAACATTCAGCACATACTGTATGTAAGGAAGCGGTTTGGACTGACAAACACTAAAAGTTAGATAGAGTGTCTATGCAATAGATGTGAAATTTACATACGTGTGAACTTATATCATAAAGTGCGATGTTTTATCTTTAGGTTTCTCTGTGTATAATACAAAGCAGAAACAATATTTTTGTAAAAGCTGAAAGAGTTTCATGATTCTGCATTTGTTGCCTCGCAGTACCTCTGGTTCACAATCTAAATATGTAGCTATTTCATTGCACAGTGGGATCAGCTGAGATTGTTATGTAACAAATACAGATTCATAAAAAAATGGAGGAGCGAGTTTGATGTGAAGGAATTTGAGTGAACCAGGCCTTCTCACCCAACATCAGGGCTTTAACTGTGGAGTTTATGCGTTCATTTAAGAGCAAATCCACCATGTTAATGTCTGTTTATGTAAATTGCGCCACCTGAGTGAAGTTGCCCCCCACCTTCTTCATCCTCCTCCTTATTGAACAAAATTAGTGTCAAATGTTTGTGCAGTAAAAATCTTTTGTTTGTGCCCCTGTCATTTTAAAGATATTGATAAATGTTTCCAGAGGTCACCAAAGGTCAACCAGCCAGTCCACATTGATGTCAATCAACTGTGATACAAAACATGTTGCTGCACAAACATAGCATAATTAATTTAAATAATTTTGTATTTGTTATTTTGTCAATGTAACACTGGGAAAGACAGGTTGACCTTTAGTGACCTCTGGGTTTTTTTGCTGTTATTATTTTTTTAATTTAAAAAATTATAACGGCACAAACAAACATATGCAGCACAAAATTTATTTAAATAATTTTTTTTTATTTTGTCAATGTGGCTCTGGGAAGGGCAGGTTGACCTTTGGTGACCTCTAGATTTGTTTTTTTTTTATCTTAGAAATTATAGCGCCACAAACAAAACCGTTTTGCAGCACAAAAGTAGCACAAATTTATTAACACCATGTTTACTTTGGATTTTTTTTGTAAACACTGATTGGCTGGTTGACCTAACATTTATTAATACCTTTAAAATGATAGCGGCACAAACCAAAATTTTTGCAGTACAAACGTTTGACAACCAAATTTCCTTCAATTGAAGGAGGTGGGAGGGGGCCGACTTCACTCAGGCAATTGACCTATGACCTTGACGTTCAAAGTCCAATGCTGCTGGCGCCGAGCGGACGGCGTGAAAACGTTTTGTGACGCAGTAGAATAACGGGAGGTAAAATTCTCCCTGCTGCAGTGACAAATCGACACAGAGAGATGCGCAACATCCTAAAACTTTGACTATTCACTTCTTTCATATCCCCCAGGCCCTCAGCTGCATATGTGCAGCAATTCTGATAAAACTCTTCCTCAAGTGCTTTTCAGAGGCTGCTGATTTTTAATTTTTTTTTTTTTACATTAAAGCCCGACTTAAACGCTTTGAGATGTTTGCTGGGCGTCAGTGAAGCCGAACAGTTCCCGCCTCGCCTTTTCTGTCAGAAAGTGAAACTGCTGAGCAAAACAGGAATTCAAAGGACTTGGTTCAAAGAGGAAAAAAAAGAAATGGTCTGAACAGCTACTAGGAGAAATAAATAATCTAGTCAGGTCTTATTGCAAAATGAGCACCGTGCTTCAAAAACTGGCAACACAAACAGACTGTGGCAGAGTCATTGTCTGGGGGTAACAATGCTACAAGACTCCGGTTATGTTAGTTTGGCTTCTGGTCAAGCACACAGACAAACCTTGACTTATGCAAAACGATGTCAAGAATGATTGAACGTACTCTGTCGTCTCCCCTCCTCCTCTTCCTCCTCTTCCTCCCGTTGTGTTGCAGAGAGATGTACGGTGTCGGCTAACAAACCCGCTGCTAAACCGTCCACCGCACCGCAGAAGTCGTGAGTACCTCTCCTCAAACACACACACACAAATTGAGAATTTCTAAACCTGCTGCTGTTTCTTGAGCCTCAGGGTAAAATTAAACCTGACTCTTGGATGGAATTCACTCATGGTAGGAAGATGGAGGGAGGGGGAAAGGGAGAAAAAAAAGGATTGTGTGGATCAGAGCGGGAAAGTGCAGCTACATTAATTTAACCCCAGCCAGCAGCGTATTGCAACACCTCCGTTCGCTCCACATCACTCACAGAGCGGGATGAGACCGAGAAGGCAGAAACCCTGTGAGCCTCACTGATCCTGTGTTTAACCAGTCGAGTTAATTATTCGGTCACACCAACGTCAAACATTTCCAGATCTCCGACGGATTCCGCGGTTCAGTTTTTGTGGATAGACGAGTCACGGAAAAGTCGCCTTTGAACACTGTGTTCACTGCAAAAACACAAAATCCTACCAAGTATTTTTGGTCTCGTTCCTGGTGCAGATATCTTAGAACGCTTGAAATAAGACAAAACTGACATACAGGTAACTTTTCGGCAAGGTATAGGAGCTTGTTTCAAGTTGATAACGTCTAAATATGGCAGATTATTTTATTTATAACATGGGAAAAATAATAATGATATAACTGGAAAAAATCTGCCTGTGGAACTAGAGCTTTTTCAACAATATTTAGGGAATTAATAATGACTTACAACGCGCTCCTAAAAAGCTACTTCTAAAATAGTTTTGTCTTTTTCCAAGCTTACTAAAATATTTACACTAGAAACTGGACCAAGACAATACTTGGTAAGATTTAGTGGTTTTGCTGCGTAGATGTCATTTTAAGAGTTGAATCAAAACAGTCAAGTGGTGATGAAACAGTCTGAAAGTCAACAAAAAAATCTAACTGATTCACTGGAAAAGTTAAAAGGAAAGTTTTGATTCTGCCAAATTGTGGCTAATGTGGATAACGCTAGCCACATGTGGCTAACGTTTTTTGTTGATTTAAAACTGTTTTGTTTTAAATAAACAAAACAGCCACTAATTGATTTGGATTTTGTGTAATGTGAGCAACGCAAATAATGTAGTTTTTGGGTGTAATTGCAAATTAATTGAGGCAACAAAGCAAAAGTTTTGCTGGTTGCGCAACAGGAGCTTATGAAAATATAATAGTTATATTTTTAATGGGATTATATTTAATGGTTTTTGCTCTGCTCACCACAAAAACAACAAAAAAAACACAAAAAACGGGAAAATTTCTGCTTTGAAAAAAAAAAGAAAAGGAAAAGCTGCTTGTTTAATCTGTAATATTTGCCAGTAGTGAACACGATGCTTCACTTACTGCAGGCTTTCGGCAGTTTATTGTTTCTGCTAATAAGCATAAAATGCTCACTATGATGAAAGGCTCTACCTCATGTTAATAAGACTTAAATGTTCTTTTTTCTAAATCTTTACTCTACTGGAGGAAACAGACAAACCTGAAAGCGGACGACAGGTGAAGAGCATTGCTTTGGTTTAGCCGAGATCTGATCACAGGATGTTCAGACAGCTGCGTACAAGCGAGTCCAGCTTGGCGGCATCAGAAACGAGTCTTGTCTTAAAAAACGACTTTCCACCCGTTTGGAGAGTTTGCCCCTCGTTTGCAGAGCAAGGCACTAGCGGATGCCAGGGTTACATGTTCACTTCCTGCCGCTGTTTCAGGTGAAAGAATCGCCGCTTTTGGTATTTACCTGCAGCAGGCGGGCGGTCGATGAGGAGAAAACAAGATGTCGACTGCTAACGAGTGGCGCTGTTGCTGTTTTTGACCTGGACTCTGTGGGGGGTTTGTCCAGGAACAGCTGGTTCAGGTCAGGGTAGATCTGAGTCAGCCGAGCGCTTTAAGTAGAAACACTCGCTTAAAACTTTTTATGTCTACGACAGAGTACCAGGGTTATAGAGGATAAAGTCGAAATAGCATATTATTATCATCATAAAATCGTAATATTGCGAGAATAAATTCAAAATATCACAAGAATAAAGTCAATATTGCAAGAATAATTACATAGCATCATGAGCATAAAGTCAAAATAATATGACAATAAAGACACAATAATTTGAGAATGGTTATACTATTAGGAGAATATAGTTATGACTGAATTATCATAATATTTTGACTTTATTCTCTTACTATTATGACTTTGTGCTGAAGTCTTTATTCTTTATTTAGGTGATATTATACTGTGGTAGTTTTATTTTATTTCATTTTTTTATTTCCTTAGTGTAGTGCAACAGTGTATGAACTGTTTGCTAGAGGAGTTAATCGATGTATCTCCTGTTGTAATAACATGTGGCATCACTTTTCTGAAATAAATTATCTCTTTACTGAGAAAGCTGGTTAAAAACATTATTCTCAAAGAGTGGAAACGGTTTGCCTCCAAATACATGATGCGAGCCATGATTCAGCCACAGACCTCAGTGTTTTTAGCCAAGTCTTTTGATGCGACAAACCAAAATTTTGTGGCTCTCGTCATTCAGACCTCCGTGTTTTCTGCTGGGTTTTTTATGTGGCAGGCCGACATAAAAAATCCAAACTGGAGCGTAATTGTAAGCTGAAAGCAGCTGCACGTCTTTCTGGTTTCTGATTTTCAGGCCTGGAGACGGAACACTTTCACAGCATGATGCTTCCATCACCGTGTTTTAGTGTGGTGGGTGATGTGCAGTGCCGGTTCTCCTCCACAAACAGCATATTGGACTCAGTCCCAAAAGTGTGTCTTTATAGTGTAAATATTTTAGGACATCTGAAATAAAAAAAACTTAATTACAAGTAACTTTTCAGCAAATAAATAGGAGCTGGTTTTAGGTAATTAATTCCTTAATATTGATGAAAAGGTAACAGTTCGACTGGCAGATTGTTTCACTCGATTCAAGACATTTTTCCTGTTACAGGAGAAACAATCTGCCAGTGGAACTAGTGCTTTTTCATCAATATTAAGGAATTAGTTACCAAAAACAAGCTGCTGAAAAGTTACTTGTAACATTAATATATTTGCACTAGTAACTCGACTGAAACACTTTGTAGGATTTTGTGTTTTTGCAGTGCAGTTTTGGTAAATGTTCACCCTGGATTTTAAATTTCGGTAGTGAAAAATTCTGAACACAAATGCACTTTTCAGACTTTTATTGGTAAAGGATGATCATTTACATTCCGCTTCGCAACTTTGCATCATTTTCCGTCAGTTTGTCTCCTGAAATCTGAATAAAAATCCTTTTTGTGATTGTAACCTGATCAAATGCTCAAACACTGGAGGGGAATTAAAAAATTTTGGCAATCTCCATGAATTAAATACTGACTAGGTATTACTCATTCTTTGCATATTTTTGAAAAAGTGGTTGAATATTTGGACTTTTCTTTTCACCTGTAAAGCCAGTGTTAGCCAGTAAATCCTCAGAAGTCCTTTAAAGATTTTATATTTTTTTAAGGGAACCTTTGCTTTGAAATCCTCGGGCAGCAACCATTTAAATTGGCAGCTGAAAAGCGACCAGAGGCGTCCGTGTTTGAAGCGGCCAAATTAGAGCCGGGAGCCGCGTGTTCGGCTTCGCGGTCCGTCCTTGAAGCCAGTCGATTCGTTCTGTATTCGGCCAAATCTGCGTCTGAAAGTTTCTGCTCGGGAATAATTTAATTCCTGGGCGTCTTGTTTGATGCGTTCTGTGAAGCAGATTTTTTTATTTATTTAGTTATATTTTTTTCCCCCTCGTTGCTCACCTTGCGAGAGTCTCCACTTCACGTTTTAGCTCTTCGCTCCTTAACAGTTTTAAATCTGACTGTATCTTTCCCCACCAGTGCTGATTCCCTCTTCCTGGTTGAATTCATGCCCTCGCCACCGGCCCACCTGCCTCTCGCTTCCCCGTCTCTTCCCGGCCATTATCGTCTCCATCGCGCTCGCTATCGTCCCTCCTTTTACGAAATGAAATATGAATCCATTATTCATTCATTCAAACATATCTATCTTTGCCACTTACATAGCTCAGATTTTTTCCTCACCCCTCCTCAATGTGCTTCAGTTTTTTTTTATTTTTTTTAGCGTTTTAGGTACTGACAAGAGCGGTTCGTCAGGCAGTAAGAATCCCTTCAGGGGATTCTCCTGTCATAACAATAGCAACGCCAGCTCCAAAAGCAAGGAACGGCGTGTGGGTGTGAAACACTGCAGCAACTCGCTGGTCCACATGCATACCTGAGCCTGTGAGCTAACGAGCAGATGATGCTAATAGTGAGGTTGTGTTTTTTTTCCTTCCTGAGAGATTAAAACACACACAATTAATAACAGAAGCAGAGATGGGACTCAATTCAAATAATTGCATTTTAATCAAAAACCTTGACGACAAAAGAAGCAATGTTTTCAATTTTAAAAACCTTTTTTGCTGCTAAATTATTGAATGAATAGACATGATTATGTGGCTTTACATGTGTTGTTTTGGTAATTCAAAAACTACTTTAGAAATATGGACTGTCAGCAACTTTGGCAACGTTAATTTCTCTTTTTTTTGTAAACATTATATTTATTGAATTTTTGTAACCCAAAACAAGTGATACATTTGATGTCAGAATTACATTAAATAACTTAATCCAGAAGGTAAACAAATATAAATAATGAAGGAACAAAAAGATCATTTTAAAAAACAAAAGAAGGAAGACTTAGCCATCTGCATCGCTCTCTTAGTTTATAGTGTTTCAGAAACCTTGTCAACAGTGACCATGTTTCTTCAAAGCTCCTTTAGTGACGTTAGCAACATTAACCACGTGTGCCAGGTTAGCTTTGGGGATATCTCAATGCTACGTGGTTAGCATTGGGATGCTATTTTAGAGCTGAATAGCTTCAGGTATAAGCTAACTCCTTTTAGCACAACTTCAACATAACAGGAGCCTTTTCCAACGAACAATCAAATAATGGTTTTGAAGTAAAGATGAGCCCCCTGTGGGCTAAGAAAAGCGGCTTTGTCGTCCATCACTGTTGTCTGCGGACGTTGTCTGTGCATCAGATTTACGGGCGTACCAGAAACACACAAATACACGGCCCTGGATTTTTATGTAAAATAAAAGACAATCAGATTAATTGCGTTAAAATGTTCGACACGTAAAAACCCTTTGTACTTAGTTGAAATGAACGCAATAAAGTCTCAGCCCAAAGTAGAAGTAAATGGGGCGTCCAGGTGAAAAACAATCCTCTTTACCTCTCTGTTCACTAAAACCTTATCATTGGTAGGATTTTCCTTCATCCTTCTTCCCCAACATGAGTCACCAGCACCGTTTCGGCGGTGTAATCCATCCGCTAACTGGAAAGGGTCTTCAAAGGGAACAACAGGCAACAAGTTGCCAGGTCTGAGGTGAGACAGACAGTCATGGCTGCAGTAACCCATCTGCCCCTGTGTGTGCGTGTGTGTGTGTGTGTGTGTGTGTGCGTGTGTGTGTGCAGGATGCTGGAGGATGACCTGAAGATCAGCAGTGATGAAGAAGAAGCTGAACAACAGGTGAGGTCGCTCTGTAGTTTATCTTCAAGTTTTGTTGCTATTATTCACGTTACTATTGTGAGAACAATTACAATAAAAATTATTTATTACTTATTTATTAGGTAACTGTATGACTGTGACTGTGTGTCACAGCGATAACAGCCCCACAAACGCAAATGCTGCTTTTGAAAAACATTCCCATTTGTAATATTCTTCTATAGAACACCAGCCACATGAAGAAGTGATTTGTATCGCTACACATATTAGCTGTATTTAATCATATTTTCAAATGTCTATTGATCCTTTCATTGAACAAACTGTGCAGAAAACATTAAAAATAATACGGACAGTTTGGGGGTCACAGTTTCCTTCTGCAAAGTGACAAATCTGCACGCTGAACAACAACACATAATATGCTTTTAAAATAATACATATTAAAAACCACTTTACACTTTCCTTCTGCTTTAGAATTGAACTCTGGTGTGGTTCAAATGCATATGTGAACACAAGGAAGCGGACTATAGCGCAGGGCATTCTGGGAAAATACAACCGATACAAAAGTGTGTATCTAGCACTTGTGGGGAGAAATGGATCATGATGTTTTTCCAAAGACAAAAGAGAAATCCTACAACTACTAAACTCTGACACTGCTCCATCTTTGTTTTCATTTCGTGAAGGAGGAAGTTGCACTCAGCGGCGTCTTCACATGTTTTCATGTTGTTTCCTTCAATGGTTCTTGATGCAGCGCCACCACAGGCGAGGAGGGGAACAGGTTTTTAGAAGGGTTTGGTCGGTTTGACACAGTTCAGTGTGAAAGAGAATCGCAGCAGCTGAAAGTGGAACAAATATTGCAACTTTTGTTCCCAACTGAACCAAATCTACCAGAATACCAGGTGTTAAAACGCCTTTAACACCACAACAGGATCCATGAAAGCTTGTGTCTGTACGGTATTACTTATTTTTTTCTGATGAATTGGAATTTTAATTTTTCAAATCAGCCCCATTCACAGCTTAAAGATACAGTTAGAGGTACGGGGTCAAACGGCTGCTCTGCTGCTACCTAAAGTCAACATATACAGCTGGAGGAAGCGGCCCTGATGCCGTCTGAACACGTAACCTCTCTGATCCGGAGTCGGACACATTACTGCAGCGCCACAAGGTCGGCTAGGCAGCCGGGCCGGGGAGACGCTCAGATCCTTTACTCAGCTCCCAGTAAAGCCAGGAATCCGTCGGAGACCTTTTCTTCTTTTTATTTTTTTAATGAGATCAAACCAGCTGCTGCTGCTGCTGCTGCTGCTGCTGAGATCTCCGAACACGGCAATCTTCAAATGTCATGTTTGTTTGTGCTCTCCAAATCGAATTATAGAAGCATTTCAAGGATCATCGATAAAAGTGCGACTAACAGAAGACTAATTAGGGGTGTCACAGAAAAGTCTGGATTCCTAAATGATTGGGAAATCTGGAGGACGGCTGTCATGGTGCCAGGCACAAACTCTCCCAGGAGTTTTTTTTCTGTTCTTTTTTGTGGTTGTTTAGCAACAAGATCATGAAAATGCAACTCTGTTATACACCAACTCCAGTAAGAAAACATAGAAAGGGCTCATTATTGTCCGACATGCATGAAGTCATTTGACAATAACTGAGTCACCATTTCCCATACTTTTGATCAGGTGATTAACTGTACATTTCAAATCATGCAAATGAAAATTACTACTGTCGTTTTAATTAATTTTGCGATTAATTGATTCATTGCTCATGGCGACAGGCCTGATTGTGACTAAAACTACAACTGAGGTAGTAGTAGTTTTCTGCTCCACTTCTGACCAGCACACAGATGTCCAGCAGCTTGTTCTTGAGTAAAACATAGCAGCAGTGAACGGAAGCAGCTAAAAGTCTCACTTTTTCACACTCCATCTGTCGTCTTTATTTGTGGCGTAACTGCAGTACCATAATTTTAATAGAAGTTTTGGGTTTGGAAAAAGGCTCAAGCTTCAACGTGTTTGAATCTGGAAGAGTGTGTCCTGTCTGCTTAACACTTCGTCGTGTTTTATTTTATTTTTCCCCATAGAAGCTGTTATGTCATCGGGTTCGGTCCGTGTCCGCAGAATAAGAAATTCAGATTTATCGCTGCGGGTCACGTTGAACATGGACGGCGCTGTTGTCCCATTTTTTTTGTTTGTTTTTTTTTTCCCTGTATGAAAATTGGCAGTGTGGCCTTCTCTTTGCTAATCACTGTCATCACGCGCTAATGATGCCACAGATGAGTTCAAAGCAGTCAGTGGGGTCCGTGCTTCGGTTCCCTCCCCCACTGTGCAGACGGATATCAGCGCTCATCAAAGAGTCCGCCAGATATTCTCCGTTAATGAAAAGATACGGATTCCTCTCATCCCCTTTTAACTCCCCGTTTGATTATATAATTACGACCGGGGTAAGACATAATAATTATAAACGATGGCAGGTCATTTATAGTGGTTTTAGTTGTTGTAATTATGCCGAAATGAGATCTTTTAATCACAGATATTTAGTGTGCATTCAGAAGCGCGCCCCGGCGTTGAATTATTTCTGGCGTGGCGAGGAGACGGGATGAAAAAGGAAGACGTTATTAATTTATCGTCTCCATGCATATATTCATTTATTTTTTCTGTCTTTAAAGGCACTGTGAGTTCTTCGCCAGTTAAACATGTATTTTATTTAAGTAATATTAAATGTCAGTGTTAATAATGTAAACTTCACGTTGCTTCGTTCCAATCAGACCGATTCTGGGTCATTTCAGAACAGGCAGTTTGAGATGCTAACAAAGTCCATGTCTGATACTTCGTTAAGATGAAAGCCATGCTCTGAATTAACAAACTAAATTTCACCATTATACAGTCTATATTAATACTGTGATTCTATTCTACTTACCTCAATTACCAGTTATATTGCTTAGGCGCTAAAGCATGTATTTAAATCACCCAGAGCATTATTTATTGTTTCTTTGGAAAGAAACGTATTAAAAACCACATTGTATAACCAAAATAATAGTTGTTTAGCTGCTTCCTGTTTTAGGTCAACCAGGATTAACTTTAATTTTCTAGATGCAGTAATAATGTACAAGGTACATATTTTTGTTCTTTTAGTTGAAGTCACAGCTGTTTGCTGGTCACACTATATTGATTTTAGTTGCAGGAACGTGAAAAGTAAAAAGATCAAAACACTGACAGTCAGTCATTACTGCAGTGGAAATGGTGACGGATCTGATTATGAAGAAGTGAGTACCGGCTTTTACTTTTAGCAATGTTTTGTTTTTTAATGTGACATATTTTGGTGTTGAGCGTTTTTCAAAGGAAGATTTTCTTTTGCTTTATAACAAGATTCTTAGTTTTACACAGTGTTAAAAAAAAAAAAAAACCATGAGGGAGAAACGCTTTTTAGCAATAGCATATTTTTTTAAAACTGCCACCATGTTGACAGTCTCTGAAAAGGTCATCCTCCTCCTCACCGTCACAGCAAAACTGTTTATCCGCCGTCATCTGTAGCTACGCTAAGGCTATGCTAATTAGCGTTAGCACTCACAACAGTCTGCAGAGTGTGACGTCACATCAGAACCTCTTGATTTTCCTTAAAAGATTTTAACATAAAAACACATTTCTTTCTTATTTATAAAATATATATATAGAGAAATGGACTGTACTTCAATATATCTTTTTCAGAAAGTTTATCTTATCTTTTTATTTTTATTTCTCAACCAGAAATAAAGTAGTTTTACCTTTTTTTTCCTTTACCATTGATCTCTGATGAAGACAGGCACAGGGAACAGTTTTGGTAAAAGGAGCACAACGTGTGGAAGAAAGAAAAGGGAAAAAAGAGATGGGAGCGACAGAAATCTCGAGATAAAGACAGACGAAAGAAAAGCAGCAGGCTGAACGACGCCGATGATGAAAAGCGCAGGGCCCGAGATGAATCCAGCGGCATTTATCTGTGGACGCCGCTAACAGGCTTATAGCAAATGAGTGCATGGCGTATTATCAAGCCTTTATAGCCCCAAGTAAAAACATAAAAAACACATTGGTAATCAAACACATGGACGGCCATGTCTTACACACATGCACCCACAGAGAAGAACATGCAGCCGTGTAAGGCTCCACTCTCAAGAATTTATGGCAGCAAACACATAAACACACTCTGACAGTGTGTCCCTCACACACACCCACACACACACGCTATCATTAGTATGCTGTGGCAGAGCGCAGTGAGGGCAGCAGAGGAGGATGATGAATATGTTTTTGGCAAAGAGCAAAAGAGACGGAGGAGAGGAGGGAATTGGAAGACGGCGCGCAGGAAGGAGAGATAGAGGAGAGAGGGAAAAGGTGCGGCGACGGAAAGTGGAAACCGGCGCCTAATGACTAGAGAAGCTGACAGGAAACAACAAGCCAATTTACCGGTGCGGGGCTGTCCTTTGTCCCCGACCGATCCCCGTGGTCCGCGCTAAGTTGGGCTCAAAAGGTTCCGTCTTTATACGAACACGTCCGACTCCCCTGAATTTGAGCAAGGTCGAGTTTGTCAAGTAAAAACGGCAAAAAAATATAAGGAGGTATTCTGAGGTGTTCTCATATTTCTTTTTTTTTGTCTTTTGCAGTGTGTGTGCTGTTTGCCTGACATGTAACATTCAGCAGGAGAGCTAGTCGGAGGAGAGTTTGTTTCGGTAAAGCGTGAGGTGAATGAAGGGTGGTAGAAACATCCAGCGAACTCAATCTGGTCGGTTTATCTCAGGCTATTTATAAAATACTACCATAAGAGTCACCAGGAGGCACTTTGCAGAGGACGGTCCAATTCAGTCAAATCTATTCAGTTTTGGTCCGGTGTGGGATGAGTGATACGACAGGAAGTGAGGACAGCTGCAGACGCAGCAGGGAGCGCGCAGCGAGCGCGGGGGCTTCCAGAGTCCGTCTGGTCGGAGAAACTCCTCGCTCAGCAGAATCTGAATCCTGGTGAGATTCACAACAACTTGTATTTGAAGCACTGACCGGATGTGAAGTGCCTGCATCAGGATGATGAGCGGATGACGTCTACACGCGTACACGTTGCTCTGGGGAATACCGGGACTTGTAAGCCACACCCCTTTTGGTTCCACTGTCAACTGCGAGCTCGGAATGCAAACAGGACCCATCTTTGGAAATATGGGCCATACAAAGACCACATGGGAACATTTTTAACCGTTTGGGCCTCTTATCCACCGGTGGATGGATGAGATGTGAAATAATCCTTATAACTTCGTTAGCTAGTTGCTGTTATCGTCACAGTGCTTAGAGATAATCCGTATCTTGTCTGTGGCTTTGTGACCTTTTTTCCTACATCAGCCCTGCCACAAAAGAAAGAGCATGTAACTTTTATAAAGAAAAAGAAATTAAAAATTGATATATTTGTTAAAACTGTCACCATGCCCTGACAGATAAGCTAGGAAAAGATCAGTCTCCTTCGTTTCCTTCCCTGCTATCGCCATCTGAAGAAATGTATCACTTTGGACCAGAAACAACCATTCAGAACCAGGGGGAGGGTCTTATCGCTGTCAATCAACACAACAGTTATGCTGCTAAATGAGCTTATGGTGGAGAAACAATTTGGCATTGCAGGAAAACCGTTTATCCGTCGTCAGGTTTTAGATATGTTCCTTGTTCTACACACCTGAATTAAATGGCTAACCTACCTCTCTAGCAAACAGTCGTACTCTACAGAGCTCTGCTAATGAGCTAACATTGGAGCCAGGTGTGCTGAAGCAGAGAGATATCTAAAAGTTACAGAGTCCAAGCCGTAACCGGTCAGTATCGTTTGGCATCAAAGCTGCAAGCAACACACCACCGGCAAAGTTCAGTGCAACGAATCGCATCAAATCCGGATCGCTGCCACTGAAAATTTCCCTAAATGTGGCGATTTCCTAAAGCGAAGATTCGGTCGCTGTTGTACTTTCAGCCAGGGAGCAAGAGTTGCATCAGTAGAACAGATTTCATACTCGGTGTTCAGGTGTTAGTGCCGCTTTATGGAGTCTCTCATGCTGAAACAAACCGTGAGGACAAGCACCGAATTTATTGTCTGGTTTCTGTTTAAGACGTGGTGGGCGTCTTGTTAAGGCTTCACCGCCAGGCCTGCTGTGAAACACCGGGACGTCTGGCACCCACATAAAAATAGGGAATCGTATACGTCTCATAGCTCTTTAAGCTCTCTTTTAGCTTTTGTTTTATTTTTTTCTCCTCTTCCTTTTTGTCGGGAACAACACTTCCAGCCGCTCTCCGACGGCAGAGACTCCACGTCTGAACGCCGGCCGGGTTGTGATTTATTTAAATCCAAGCCAAGCCACCAGCCGGGTTAATATATTCACACATAGATCTTCTCCGCCAGCTTCCCTCAAGTCTCCAAAAGGCAAAGATCTGAGGAGGTTTGTTGTTGTAGCCTGCAGCTCTGCATCGATCTCCCAGAAACTTCGCTGGCTCAGTTAATCACCTTATTCCTAGAGAGGGCAGGAAACAACAAGCCGGAAAGGAGAAAATGTCCTTTTTTTGGTGTTCAGTAATTCATTTTAATTGCTGAGCAACAGTTCTGGAAGAGAAAACACTGGCTTGACATTTGGAGAAATTGGGTTTTCTTTCGTTCGTTTGTTCGTTCGGTTCTGTTTTGTTTGTTTTTTTTGTAATTGATGTACAGAACTGAAGAATGGTGAGAAAGAGGAGGAGGGGCTTTCCTGCCAAACTCAATTCGTTTCCTGAAAGGGACAAAAGTTGGAAAGGGAGGAATGGAGAGTATATTTGCTTAATATCTGCCGACTATGCGGAATCATCCCGGTTTTGTTTTTCTCTATGTTTTATATATATATTTCCACAGCCCCAAATAAACACAGGTTAGAGTCATTGCATTGCAAGTCATATCAAAATCTTTTGGTCTTTCATATTTTGTGTCAAAATGTCTTAAACCACTAATATTTCTTGAGTTTTCTGTGATACTGCTATTAGTCTAGCAAGTAGCATCGAGCAAATGTATAGCTTTAATTACCGTAAGCACCAATAACTTCATAGAACAACTAAATATCATTTTACTCACAATTGAAAAGCATACAAACATGTTATATTATATAATAATGAAATTATGAAGTACCGTATTTTCCGGACTATAAGTCGCAGATTTTTTTCATAGTTTGGCCGGGGGTGCGACTTATACTCCGGAGCGACTTATGTGTGGAAATTAACACATCATTATATCATATCACATGTTATTTTCACACTAAACCGCAAGAGGGCGCTCTAGGCCTGTGTTATTCTACCTTCGGAGAGGTAGAAGAAGTTAGCCGAGCTGTTTACAAGCGACACTGAGGACGAAGATTCATTACGCTTAGTGGTTTGGAGTGATACGGATGGTTCGGTAAACTTGTTAGCATGTTATTTATGCTATAGTTATCTGAATAACTCTTAATATGTTATGTTAAC